>CAEFZX010024587.1:0-39257 GCA_903066825.1 Alfaro cultratus
TATATATATATGTATAGGATGGCTTCCAGCAAAATGTCAGCAATGTGACCTCCAAGTAAAACCCAGTCCTGCCTCACTGAGTGCGGCTGAAGGAAACCGAGGTGCTTTCAGGACAGTATTACTCATCAGGCTTTCCTTTCTTTTCCTTTATTTTCTTTTTTTGTTTTGGTTGTTTCCAGGGGCACCACCGGGGGGTGTAAGGATTTTTTATTTTAATTTTATTTTTTTTACGTAAATTCAAAAGGTGTTCACTTATTTATTTTATTGATTTGTTTTAATCCAATAACACATTTATAGATGTTTTCTGTTCCTTGCTTTGGAATATTTATCACATTCATGCATAAAATAATTTTAAAAAAACACTGACTTGTTTTCATCCAAAGATATCATCTGAGCAACCCAATTAAAAAGTTCCTGCTTGCTTTAAACACTTTTTAGAACAACTTCCAATGACAATAAGATACTCTGATATAAATTGTTACCCTACCAGAACTTCACTGAAAACAATCATCCAGCAGCTCCTACTTTTAATTGCGCATTAGAGTTAATATAAAACTAAGGCAAAGTAGGTCAACAGCACAATGCACATAACAAAGACTGTTAAAGAAAATATAAAGTATAAACTGTAGAAATTGTTACTGTAATTCATGTTATAATAGAACTCAGAACAATATTTTAAACTATGTTTTAGCTACTATACAGATTAAAGAAAGGCAATCCAGAAAATTCCACTTAAGTCGAGAAAAGTCTGAAGAATAGTAAAGATATCGGTTTTCTATTTAGGCTCTAATTTGAAACACAGTTACATAAATTTATTAGGGAAAGCGATGTACTTTAACTTTGAAGAGACAAAATAGCCACGTTGTGCCTATTTAATAGTTTTACAGTGCAGATCCATGTAGGTGGAAACAACATGATAAATAAAGATGAATTAAAGTCGTTGACTCAACCAGATGGTTTTATCGTTTAGTAGGTTTGTTAAAACATGTTTGCTGAGAACGTACCTAACATTTTCTAACCTATTCTCATGGGGGAAAAAATACAAGTCGGTTAAATGACAATTAAAAGCGAAAACACTCACAAGACTTCATCTTTTATGGAAAAGAGCTTCCAGTCAATGTGCTTTCCGATCAACTCGTTTTTAAGGGTCTTAGCTCGGTTTAGGGACATCACTCCCTGGCGCGCTGCACCCATGACGCTGCGCGTCTTGGTAACCACGTGGCCTGACGGCCGGCAAGCGAAGACAAAGCCCCGGCTTACACAGCACGCACCGTCTCTCCGTGCGTGAAAAACAACGCGCACACAAGATGGGGGAAATATGCAGCAAGCGTTGAGGAAATAAGAGGCTTTGAGTGAGTCAGATGTGACACAGGGCCGCTTGGTGCTCATCACGGGAGGGGACAGGGGAGAGGACGAGGGGCGGGGGGATACACACTGCCAAGGGGCAGGCAGGCATGCTTACTGACTCTCAAACACGTGAGTGGGCACGAAACAGGACAACCCACGAGACGTGAACACGGATCCCAAATTAGCAGGTGATCTATCTATCTATCTATCTATCTATCTATCTATCTATCTATCTATCTATCTATCTATCTATCTATCTATCTATCTATCTCTGCAGCCTAATTCTGCTGCATCTCATCATGAGCTCCTTAAAAGTTCATTTAGTTGCAGCTCTGTAGGTTATGCGTCTGCCTGATCCAATGAGAAACATCTGTAACATCTGGCCCCCAGCGGCGAGTTACAAATAACCACATGGTCACTTTATGACAGCTCTATAAAAGTGGCCATGTTTCGCCCTGCATAATATTATTATTATTATTATTATTATTATTATTATTATTATTATTATTATTATTATTATTATTATTATTATTATTATTATATATTTTTTAATGTGATTATAGGTATATAAAAAGAACTGTAACAAGTGAATGCTACGAGAAGGTGCTCAGGGCTAATATTTTATAAATAATAATCATTTCATTTCTGTACTGACAACCCATCTGAGCAATTCCAGTTCTGAAGAAATATTTTCACTGAGAATATCTGAGGGTTCATTTGAAGGCTTGCGGACAACAGCCTCAACAGATCCACGACTCTTCTGACGCTGTAACAGTGATAACAATAAAATTCAGGTAATTCCACGAGAATCTGAGCCCAAAACAAGCTTTGCTCTGCTTCCACCTCGATTTGTGTGGTTGGCTAAACCACCCAGTTGAAATTTAAGCTGCCCTGCTTCTGTCGCTCTGTGTGTGGGTAATTGTCCAAATGAATCATTTAAAAATAAATAAATGAAATGGGTCAATTAAGGTGAATATTATTTTCATTATTTAAAAGTGAAATGTCTCACAAAGTAAAAAAAAAACAAAAAACAAAAACAAAAACGGAAAAAAAGACGACTCCCTTCCCACACACACTCATTTTTTCATAATCTCCTCTTTAAGACATTGAGGCTTACAGTAAACGTTCTTTTCTCGCACTTTAAATATCATTAAATGAATCATTTGATAATAATAATAATAATAATAATAATAATAATAATAATAATAATAATAATAATAATAATAATAATAATAATAATAATTGTTTTCCTAATTTTGCTACAATTTATCTAAGGCGCAAAATTTTAAAAACACGAGCTGTATACATAGCCGGGGGCAAATATAACGTTGTAAACCTACTGTAAGATCTGGTTGTGCGTGTGTGTGTGTGTGTGTGTGTGTGTGTGTGTGTGTGTGTGTGTGAGGAAGAGAGAGGTGGAGAGATGTATTTTCTTTGCCCGCGGCGCAAAGTGAACGTACAGTAAGTTAATGCAGATTGACTTTCAGTTCTTCCTCTCATCAGATGAACACGCCCCCTGGGTGCGTCACGTCCTACCACATATAAATACCTTAAGCCATCCAACCAAGGTAAGCCTTTAAGCTTTACTCCAGCCTATTTATTTCTAGCGTGCTAACCTTTTTTTCTTCATTGCTTTTTGAATACATTTTTTTACAAAAATACCCGCAGATTAGTTTTGTTCTTGCTCCTTGAATTGAATGCAGTTTCCTGGTGGAGGGGGATACAACAAATCCTACTGAAATCTAACAAAAATATAAATGTAATGTATCAAAATGTTACGGAATGTAAAAATATCAATTATTTTAAGGATAATAAGACTGCATTTCGTCGACGTTGGCGCTCGGACGGAGGGAAGCAACATCTCTGTCCATGGTGCTGAAACGAACGAAATTCTATTTGCTGTTTGGATGATGGGAGACCAGAAATACACATAAAAATAAAAATGAAAAACGAGGGAATGTTTGAGTTTGTTCAAAAAGCTTTAACACAATTGAACTCTATTTATATAATATGCAATTGCCTGTTTGGGTTTTTGGAAAAGGAAAAATACCATTATTTTAAATTGGCTTTGTTTTATGCGTCGTTACTGTATTCAAATGAGGACCCAACCAAAACGCCTAAGGTGTCTATTTGTTAGCCTAAAGAAAAATGAAAAAAATAATACTAATAATAATATTACTATTTCAATAAATCTTAACTTTAGCATTCTTTTAGAGATACAGTTGCTGCTCATTTTTAATCTGGGGGAGAAAAAAAAAAGTTTTTATTTTTAAAATATGATTTTATAACAGGCTATTTTTGCCACATTTTGGACTTTGGCATTTTAAGCTGGTTGGACTGGCTGAACAAGGAAAGGAAAAGCAAAGTGCAGTTCTATAAAAACACATCTGACCGTTTTTAATGTAAAAAGTACTGAATTGTTTGTTTTGTGTGCAGCTGCATTCAATTAAAATTTACTGTACTGTAGATAGTTACCCAGTAATACCAATGCAATTACAGCAGACCTATACTTGTTGCACAGTGAAAGAAAGAAAGAAAGAAAGAAAGAGAGAAAGAAAGAAAGAAAGAAAGAAAGAAAGAAAGAAAGAAAGAAAGAAAGAAAGAAAGAAAGAAAGAAAGAAAGAAAGGAAGAAATGGCGATTTAAATTTTTACTTTTCAGTGTAACTTTCTTCAAGCTGTGATTTATTTCTAAAATATTTTCCTTTTGTCTACCACCAAAAATATTTAAAGAGTAATAGACAAAGTAGTCACAAAACTTTAGTTTTTACTTAAAGTGTAATTGTAAGTATATACATTAATGCTTATTGTGTAGAAATAATAATTTAAATTCCTATGGTTATTTAAGCTAATTTTAAATAGGGGGGGAAATGACATAAAAACTATATTAGTACTTTTAAAAGTTAGTGGCTATATATATATATATATGTTTTTTTTCAGCTTCAGTGGTCTTATCAATTAATTTCACACGGTTGCTCCGGAGAACATTTTCCCACAAACTAGGTACTAAATAAATAAATAAATAAGAAAGAAAGAAAGAAAGAAAGAAAGAAAGAAAGAAAGAAAGAAAGAAAGAAAGAAAGAAAGAAAGAAAGAAAGAANAGAAACAAAGAAAGAACGAAAGAAAGAAAGAAACAAACAAAGAAACAAACAAAGAAACAAAGAAAGAAAGAAAGAAGGGGGTAAAAAGAAAAGAAAGAAAGAAAAAAAATCGTCCGGTAATAGAAAGAAAAAAAGTCAACATCAAGTTCAACAGCGTGCTGGTGCTCATTATCATTACAATGCTGTCTGGGAGCACACACAAGTCTTCTTAACAAGGGGCTCTGGCGTCAAGTCCCTCCACCTCCCAGCCGAGGGGACATTTTCCCAGGCTCTGCTAACAATCACACAACTGTTTGCTTTCTAAGCGCCGCGCAGCTCCGGGGCCACTAAGCTCAGCCGCCTCAGCTGCGCTCAAGGTGGGACGGAGTAGCCGGGCTGCCACTCAGGACACCTGACATAGCAACACCCCACAGGAAACTATTATTATTATTGTTGTTGTTGTTGTTGTTATTATTATCGGATAAATTGAGTTAATCTTTAACAAGACTTATGCGAGGAATACTTACAAGCCATAAAAAGCGAATAAATCCCGCATCTCCGGTTGAAGTCCTTTCAGAATTTTAAGGCACGTTTCTCTCCGTCAGGAGTAACCTTGCGTTACCAAAAGCCCCAAAAGTCCAGGGGGCAAAACCCCAGTGACACGCGTCTTCAAAGCGGTACAAGTGGATCCCATGCAGAAAAATAATAATAATTAAAAAAAAAAAAGTTTGAAAACGAGAGGAAATAAACACGCAGCCACCACTTCACTGTCTCAGCATCTCCTCACTACCCCTGGATGACAGAATAGAGGAAGCTGCCGGGTCGTTGGCTCTCTCTCTCTCTCTCTCTCTCTCTCTCTCTCTCTCTCTCTCTCTCTCTCTCTCTCTCTCTCTCTCTCTCTCTCTCCCAATCACGCTCTCAAAGCGGCCGCAGTTGCACCATGTTCTTGCACGACCCGCACAGCAACGCAACAGCAGCACAGTATTCCCGGACCACCGTGAGTCCCCGCTGTTGGAGTTGGATCTCCGTGTCCTCGCGTGGTTTCCAGCATCAGACGGACGTGCTGCGCCACGTGCAGCCCTCTTTCTGCGTGGCAGTGACGGGACGCAGAGAGACGTGGAGGACAAAGCACCGGGACTCCTTTTTTTTTTTTTTTTCAGACACACATGCATGCCAACTCGTAGTCCCCCCACCCCATTTTTTTTATCCTACATGGTATGGAGGAGGGGGATCAAGAATCTCCACACTTTGATGAAGAGGCGCACTTTCGCAGATGGGGTTTATGCGCTACAAAAACGAAACCCTCACATCCTCTTTCTTCATAGCGAAACATCCAAATGGCAACACACACAGACAAAAAAAAAAAACCAAACAAAAAAGCGAAAAAACACACCACGCCACCTTGAATGAGTGGTCCCCACACCTGCATGCACGATGCGTGTCTCTTCTCTGAGGCACCTGTGCCAGCGTCGTAAGAGAGAAAGGAGGAGAGAGCGAATGAGAATGCCTCCAGCAGCAGCAGCAGCAGCAGCAGAGCGGCTGCGTGTTTAAACGCTGTATAGTTCCCGTGAAGCTATGAGCGCGAACCGCAGGAAGAAAGCGCTGTTATCGAGCAATCTGAAGTGGAGGGGGTTGGATGCGGAGCACGCACCGGCGGTGTGCGCGGGGGCCGATGTCGCAGCGGCCAGCAGATGCCGATGCCTCTACACTGAGCTCCAGCGGGTCACGCTGCTTTACGCGGTGCGACGTCACTAGCAGGACGCGCACAGCGGGCACTCACGTCTAAGTCTCGACTTTAGAGAGAGGTGTTGAAAAAAAATGCACCAAATTAAACGATTATATTCCACAAAGCGGCATTCAGGATGTTGGCGTATTTAGACGAGGCAAAGAAAGCAGCGTGAACGCGTCATGAAAAGAAGAGAGAGGAAAAAAAAAAAAAAAAAGCAGGTGCGCCACTAAAAATTTGACGTGTTAAGCTGCGTGCTGACGTAAGGGATAGCGCGTGCGCCCGGATATGTTATTCCAAATGTGTTACCCACAGAGTTAGTATGTGTGTGGGATATACATAACGGGGTGGCGAATTAAATCTGTTGGCATTTTATAATGTCTTAATTTCTACAACACTATTTTAAAGAACAGATTAAATGTTGGGTCTCTCTCTCTCTCTCTGTCTCTCTCTCTCTCTCTCTCTCTCTCTCTCTCACACACACACACACATTTGGAGGTTAAAATACAGAATTTACACGGGGACACTTCCAGAAAGTTATTAATTATAGTGTGCCATCACCAGAGCTTCACGAGTGTTCTGCTTCCTTATCCGGGGTAAGGTGAGGGGGCTGGACCGGGAGTGATGGACGCATTTGCAAAACTGACATGTTACGAGGAAAAAAATACATCAAAGAACTCGATTGGAATCACAATAAATAAATGTCCCGTCACTCAGATTAAAATAAATAAATAAAAAAAGACCTAGGTAAAGCTTGGGTATGCCCTGCAACCTCCCTCACTCTGCACCTCCTTGTGCCACTGAATTCAGAACAGCTCGCATTGTCTCTCTCCAATAGCCCTAATCATTCATGCTTTAGTATTTCTCCTTTGAATATTAGTCAATACATATTTTCATTTTACAGGCAAAGTAGTCAAAAATACGTGTTGTTATTGTGGAATGCGTGCAAGATGTCACTTTTTAGGAAGTGATTTGACATTAAAACTTAAGGCTATTTAATTTATTTCGATATGCACAGACAAAACAACAACGATGGTCTCACATTGAAAAAGTTTTAGCTTTATTTAAAAATAAATAAATTTAAATCTAATTTGAGATGTTTTTTATTCTCTATCTCTTCATATAAAGGTCGAAGTTTGTTAATTCACAGAGAAAGAAAAAATAATAATTTTTAACTATTAATGTACATATAGACCATGGTGATGAATACTAATGTAAACATCAACCTGTATTCTCTTAGCTAAAGGCCTTTAGGAGGCCTTTTTGCCGAACACATTCTGGGAAGTAACGTCAATCTTTAGTGTAAAACTACGGCACCTACTGGCAGAGAGGTGGTAGTGCGGAATATCTCGGGCCTGCACAGATAAAATGCCCGGCCTGAAGATACTGCACGTTAAAAAAAAACAACAACAAACAAACAAAAAAAAAATCACTAAGCGCCAGAAAAGGTCATTAAAAATGACGCAATGTAAATAAAGCATCCAAATGAAGGATTTTAAATGTTTTAAAACAAGGCAATGCTGCAGGTAAAGTGACTGTGTGTGAACGGAAAACACGGACTGACATGTTGCATGCGTTAATGTTTGTAAACTGAAACGCTTTTTATTCTACCCAGTTTTGTGAAAATTAATCTGATTTATCATCCCAAACTGGCCTGGCTCCAAAAGCCTACGAGTTCAAATAAACTTGTACGAATTAAGTGGGGGTTTGAACAGGATTATGTTTATATGTGTCTATAACAAAAATCCATAGCTGCCGTTTGGGTTTTATGAAATGAGTTTCGTTTGTTTTTTGTGTTTCTGCGATTTATTTACAAAATAATAACAATAATAATAATAATAATAATAATAATAATAATATCAATAATATTAGTGCAACAAAATTGCATACATTTTTCCATTATATTCATTACATTACTTCACACTTGTAACTTGCGTACAAATACTAACATGACAAAGAGCTCGATTGGAATCCTAGTTATGAACATTTTATCGCGAGATTTGACCGTTAAACGTTTACACGTGTGGCTCACTAAAGTCTGACATTCATTTATCTTTGTCTGAAATGTTATATTTATGGAGAGCAAATCCAGCAACAACGTGCGTTTTGGACTGACAGTTCTAGAAATATAATATTGAAGAAATACATTAAAAAAATGCAATGCTGTATTTTACATACATACATGTGTAAATATTAAAATGCCTACTTATCTCTTATTTTTTGCATAAAGATGATTTTGTAACAAATCGGCTTCAAAAGGAACGTTGTTTATTCTTTGAAAATACATTTCAAGATTTCAGGATAAAAATGTTGCATTTTCATGTTTAATTAATTTGAATTCATTAAATAGATTTATTTAATTATGCAGATTTTGCTGAATTTAATGCTACAATTAATTGCACTTTAATTAATTTGTTCTTGAATAATAATAATAATAATAATAATAACAATAACAAGCTATATGCACATAGTGAAATAAAATGTAAAAGTATGGCATTATTATTCTTTTCTACATTTGGATGATAAATAAGACATGACATAGCAGACATAAATAGAAGACGTGGCATAAATAAAATTCTTAAGAGTCTAAACTTCCACATCAGAAATTGAATCTACTTTGCTTTCTGCAAGAATTTATTCTTGTTCCGCTTAAATCACCGCCATCATCTATGGCCTGAGTGAGCCCTGTTGGCTTCGGTTGCCAATAACTGACCAATTCAAGTGGCCACTTTTGGGAATTGTAATGACCGATCTTCAAAGAGGTCTGACCTGACACAGGAGCATGAAGATGTCAAAGGTCAGGCACGAGAAACCAACAGGGTGCCGATATTTGTCCCTCCCTCTGGTATGCTCCCAAATCAGAACCCTACGCTGCAGTGCTGCAGCTCATTCAACATGTCGGAGATGACCACTCGAGTGAGATTACAAAAACTTTGAGATGGACTGAAATTAAATTGCATGAAGATGTATTATCCACACTTAGTGTGGAAGAAATCCACCTATAAAACCAGCAACAATATCTTTTAAACTGTGGCAAGGTGCAAATAATTTTATTCCCAATCTTGTGGTACAGCCGTAATGACATATAGTTATTGAAAGAGAGCAGTTAAACCAGAGGAAAAAAGCTTGTAGATGGCATTTAAATAACCAGATGACTAAACTGTCTCCACAACATGAGGCAGCATCAGTTTTCTCTGTTTTAGATCTTTAAGACCAAACAGTGTGCGCTGCTGCCAGTCAAATCTTCCTGTTAGGTTTACCTGAACGCCCTGAAGGCATTGAAGACCAGATCAATCCCCCAATCTCAAATGCTACAAGATTAGAGCATCTCTTTGGATCCACATAAAGTTGTTGTCAGTAAGAATCATTAAATACACTAAAGCTGCAGGAACAAGTGTTTTAAAGATTCACTTGAGGTGGAAACCAAAACACAAACTACCACAATGTTTCACACCAGCCAGTAGGGGGGCAAAAAAAAAAAAAAAAATTGTAGTAATCCCAGTTTAATGTTCAAACAGTTTAAACAAAGCAGCTCCAGAGCTTACCCACAGTTCAGCTTCAGCTCCTGGCTCTTTGTAGGTCTGTCTGCAGAGGAGATGCTGGCCCATTCCCGGCCATGTGAAAACAGATTGATGGCCTCCCCGCTCTCCTGGTTTAATTGGGAACAGGCTGAAATTTATGCTAATACGATGACATCAGTCCCGCCAGCCTCCTCTCTCCATAAAGGAGCGGAGCAAAAAAAAAAAAAAAAAAAAAACGGGGTTGGGGGGGCCAAAGTCGTGCCTCTTTTCCCAGCCAGTTCCGTCGGTCGGTCAAGTTCAAGCGCGCCGCCGGTCGCGCTGCTTTTGTCATTTAAATGCGTGACCGCGCTTATCAAATTAACGCAAGGGGCAGGAGACGTAGGTAGGCACGTGAGCATATCCATGCATCTGGTTTGGTTATTTTATTGGTGAAACTTCCTTGTCACTGGTGTAACAAAAAGGGTTTAGCAGAGAGGGATTCTGCACCCGTGTTTAGGTTTTGAATTGCAGCCGGACCAGATTTGATTTGCAACGGATCTAAAACAAATTTATATGTATGTGACAGAGATGCAGTCTGCCAGCACACACACGAGTGTGATTTTTTAAACATTTGTGAAAGTAATATGAGTCATCCGCTCAGATGCGCCAAATTGTGCGCCGTCACACTGTCCCACCTGTATGACAAAACAAGATCGCTGTAGCAGAATTACAGACAGAGGGTTCCTTGTTTTTTTTTCCAAATGCACAAATTGTGTGAGGACATAAGCAACAGCTTAAAGAGCAGCGGAATCGAGCTGAGCCTTAGTGGATGTGAGGCCACTTCATGATGCATCATGACGGGCCTCTTCTTGGGTAAAAAAAAAAAAAAAGAAGAAAAAAAAAAGTGAAATCGCTTCCAAATAGAATTAACATCCAACACTCCCTCCCAAAAAAACCAAATAAAACTTTGTGTGAAGCACAACTGAAAGACATCTATACCATCTTTCTTTCTTTCTTTCTTTCTTTCTTTCTTTCTTTCTTTCTTTCTTTCTTTCTTTCTTTCTTTCTTTCTTTCTTTCTAGTGAGGAACCCCCTGGGTCACGCTGCCCATGATATAATCTACATGGAAACCAGCCCTGACTCTCCATAAAAGAAAGTCAGGTCTGTAGATAGGCATCAAACATAAACATGTTGACCAAAGACTTCATAGTCATATACACAGCCAATATTTGATATAGTGTTATATATATTGAGTAGAAATTTTGTTGTCTAAATTAAAATTTCAACATATGTTAATGTCAATAGGTAGGTTGGCTGAAGCCTTTCTACATGGAGTCTGCTTTTTCTGCCTATATGTATCTATATGTATTTTTCTGTGTAAAGCTTCCTCCCAACGTCCAAACAGCAACAACTGGACATTGACACCAGACTCCTCTGTGAACCCGATGGACATAGAAAATGAACCGATGTATAAAAATGATTCATTTCCAGTATTTGTTCTGTGGACACTGCAGGGATTAATGGGGTATCATGCTGAACGACAATGTATCACCTACTCAGTCTCTTTCCATGCACTTCCTTGTTTCCCTTATCCTACCATGAGCCTGCTAATTAACAGTCACGACTTGTAGCATTGTTTTAAAAAAAAATCCCTGTGACAAAACAGATCTGGTCCCCCTTAGCTTGTTCCCACAGTTCTTCCTCTCTCTCTCTCTCTCTCTCTCTCTCTCTCTCTCACACACACACACACACACACACACACACACACACACACACACACACACACACACACACACACACACACACGCACACATTACAGAAGATGCAGCAGTTAGGACTGAGACAAGAACAGAAAAAAGCGGGTAAAATTAAGGCAGATGATAGGGGGGACAATAAGCACAGAGGGAAAGGGGCAAGTTTCCTTTGACAGGCCACCACTGCAGCATTTGCATATATTCAAATCAAGGGGTGAATGCCATGCGTGGGGGTTGACAAAGACGACCCAATGGGAGGGCAGCGTCCCTGCTGCAGGCCCAGAGCTGCCGCCAGTCTTCCAGCAACACCCTGGGAGAAACCCAGGGAAGTGGTGTGGGAACCAAGAGGCCCCCGGAGCTGGACAGAGTGAGGGGAGCCACTTGTAGCCCGTGATGGATTTGCATTTTATTTGTGTCCATTTTGCTCAGTAATTTCTGCCCCTGCTCTTCAGCCACAGATGGCGGACATGATAGAAGGATTAGCATTTGTGCCAAAGATGATAATGATGGAAGTGTTTTTTTTTTACCCAGACAGATTTTTCGTCCTTTTGTTTGACTGGCACGGTAATGTCAGACATGATGGACAAATAGATTATTGGATCATTTTGTTGTCGGTTCTTGCTTCAAAAATGTGTTTTATATATTTTAAGAGTTACAAAGAAATCCTAAACTGTTCTGGTTGATTTCAGCAACTCTCAATGTGCATAATGGATGTTGAGTTAGACAAAAAAGAAAAAGAAAAAAAGAGATAGCAACTGGCTTTCTAAGGACAGTGCTTCGCAAAAGCATCCATGTAGCCATGCCATGTTTTCGCTCTACATTGCCCCGTGTTACTTCTATCTACGTTTCACTGAACTCTGACCTGCTTTGGTATCACCTCTAAAGAAAAACATCCCTAGAGGATGATGCAACCATCACCATATTGAGAATGTGTTGCCTCCACATATGGTTTGCACACAGAAAAAAAAGTCAGGTCTCATCTGGCATTCATAGCATCCTTTTCCACATTCTTGACGTGTCACTAATATTATTTGTGGTTAGAAAAATGTAAAGAGCTCATCCTCTGGCTTTTGTTCAATGCCACAGTCTGCTTCTCTGAATAATGCTTTTCTATGTCAACTCTGTCAGTTTAGGTTGGCAGACATGTCTTAATGTGTACGTTTTGTGCCATACTCTTTCCACTTTTAGATGATGGATTGAACAGCACTATGTGAAATGTTCAAATCTTGAGATGCTGTTTCACAACTTAACCTTGTTTTAAACCTTTCCATAACTTTACCTCTGACCTGTCTGATGTGTTTGATGGCTTTGGTGACCCTGGTTCTTCAATCATTTACACCACAAACCTTCGACATGATGCTGCATTGTTTCATTATTTGAGTCCTTGATGTTTCAAAAAGATTTGTTGGATTGTTTTTGTCCCCAGGAATACAGGGGACTTAAATGTGCACCCCTCTGTTTTCTATTTTCCAAATGATTTTGTAACCACGCATCATTTTCCTTCAACTTCACAGTTATGCACTAATTTGTGTTGGTCTATCACACTAAGATCCAATAAAATACATTAAGGTTTGTGGTTATAACTAAAACAAAGTCAAGGAGTTTTAATATTCTTGTCAGGAACTATATAAATAGTCACAATGTCAATAAAGTATACTCACTTTTTTCTTCTCATTGTGTCTCAAATTCAGGCAGAAATATATAGTTGCTAAAATACCAATAATATAAGCTGACCAAGTAATGTGATTTGGTTTATACAGCTCTGGAAAAAATGAATAGACCACGGCAAAATGATTAGTTTCTCTGATTTGATCTTTTATAGGTTTATGTTTGAGTAAAATGAACATTGTTCTTTCATTCTATGAACTACTGACAACATGTCTCTGAAATTCCAAGCAAAAACTTTGTATTTATTTGCAGAAAATGAGAAATGGTCAAAATACCAAAAAAAAGATGCAGCGTTTTCAAACCTCAAATAATGCAAAGAAAACAAGTTCACATTCATTTGGAAACAACAACACTAATGTTTAACTCAGGAAGAGTTCAGAAATCAATATTTGTTGGGATAACCATGAGGTTTTCAATGGGGTTCAGTGCAGTGGGCTCTTCATTTTTTCTAGAGCTGCATTTCCAGAGGTTTTCCTACCTGAAGCACAGCATGAATCTCCATCTCATCATATTCCTAATCCTCTCTGAAATGTCACACTCTGGTGAACAAACTATAAAGGATCAGATGTTTTCTTTTTAACAGAGAGGGAGTCGCCAATTAGCCAAAACGGAGAATCAAAGCCACAGTGGAAGACCGCTTCAATAACATACCCAGGCTCACATCCTAAACACAGATTTGAATCTTGTTGGTCTAAGAGGTTTAGAAGCAGATACTTTTCGCTGTAGGTGGCACATGGGGATGAGCTGACATTTGAATGCATGTACAGGCGGTGGCTGTGGCATTCAGTCATTAACACTGACCAAGCTGCGCCTGAGCAAGGCATCTGTGCACCCCGGTCTTTTGCCATGCATTGCCGTCTAAACGCATTGTACATACAGTATGTTAGTGGATTTTAGGGTGCAGAAAAACATGCGGGCGGATTAAGAGGCAACAAAGACATTAACTTGGTGTATAATGTGCACCACGCGGAAGCTTTTCTGAGTTTTATCCTTTAAAGTGGAAAAGAATGCTCTAGTGCACAATTACATCACACAATTATCCCTGTTGAGCAGTGTTTCAGTGCCAAAGCAGAGAGGAAGAGGAGCATATCTGAGACCTTAAGCTTCACCATTTGCATATTGTTTGTTTTCATGCAGTGAAATGTTAAGATGCGTGATGGTGAAGCATGAGACCTGGGGATTATCATTAGGAGGATCACGAAGATGCATTCAGGGATATGCTGAGGAACAACAAGAGGATCAAACTTTACATTTTGAAAAGATTCGATGAGTTGAAGCATGATGATAAATTAAAACTGCTAAGAGGTTTTCCTTGTTTGTGACGGTTTTCTCCACGCTTTCCACAGTTTTTGTATATATGGTGGTCAACGTGTTAAGAGAGAAGTGCAGCAATTATTAACAAAATCTTCATGAGCTGTTGAAAATTCTTCAAAGAATATTATCCTTTATATTATTATTCAAACATAAAAAAAAAACATTTTGTGATTTATTCTTAGAACATTATTTAGCTAAATTTAGGACATTTTCTACAATACAGGACACAAATAAAAAATAAAATCTTTCATTTTATTTATATGAAAGTTTTATCGTTTTACCTTTTCTTAATGCAATGTCTTGCTGCATTAAGAAAAGGTAAGTATTTCAGTGTATCTTATCTGAATTTAGATTGTGTGTTTATGCAAACTTACTACTTTCTATATAAATTACAAGGGCACATCAACACACGGTAGGAGGAAGCTGGACTCCAAGCCACAGCTTTTGGATTCTAAGACAACTGTGCTGTGGGGTGATGGTGGATCAGGAGGGAGGAGTTTGTCCTGTGGGTTGCCAGTTCGAACCCCCAGATGAATCTCTCTCATTTGATGTGAATCTCATGTTGACCAGCTTAAATAAAAAAATGCTCTATCAAGCTTAAACATTTTTCATGTAGTCAAACCTGCGGCTTCAAAACTAATTTCTACGAAGAACTCTACATTTTCTCTTTCATTAAAATATGATTTTCTGATGGAGTTGAGAGATAATTCACTCTTTTTTCTTTTTTTTTAAGAGGAAGTCTTTAAGAACCTGCTTTTGTTACTAAATAAGGACTTAAATATGTACGATAATAGCAAATTGTTCCTTTTAAAAATATGTATATTACACACTCTTTTATATAACAGATCAGAAACCCAAAAATATTCATATTATATTCTAAGAGGCCAGGAAAAAAGCACGGTTTTACCTATTCCTCTGGTGCCTTCAAGAACATCGGAAAATTTTCCTTTTGCATCGGATGTTTATATTTCTGACGCATTAGTATTATTTTTGCAAAACCTTAAGTGTTGGTAGCACGGAGAATATAATTTAAAGTTTGACTAAATTCTGACACCCCATACAGAAACATCAACTGACTTATTAAAAATGCATAATTAATTTAGAAAATGCTGACGTAATCGTGAAAAATAATTTATTAGCAGAACAGCATATGGAAACAGCTTTAAAAAATATGTAAAACAACAACAACAAAAAAAACAAACAAAAAAAACCTCCAAACAAACAAACAAACAAAAAAAAACTTGAAACTGACGATTTTCGTGTTTCTTCTTGCTTTAATCATTAGAATTTGCCTAACTTTACTGAAGTACCTGAAGCTAACTCGGAACCCGCTTCTACATCCGGGGCATTCAATAGTTTCACATGTAGGTCGGTTCAGCTGCCACAGAGTGTCCTGGTACAGAAGCTCCGGGCGCTACTCCGGCGTTTACACCCACATTTGCCAGAGATTATGGTAAATATATACATATTAGCTCAACAGTCTGTATTTGTCTGGCTATCAGGCTCGCTCTATGGACTTCTAGCGAGCATTTAGCTAATGCTAAATGCGGCTTGCAGCAGGCTGACAGGTGCTGGAGTTTTGGCTAAATTTAGCCGGACAGACATCTGCTGAGTTTCATTCATTCTTCCTGGGGCTTTCAGCTAACATATATAGTTTAATTTATGACTTTTTCATCGAACGTTTTCACTCTTTGCAAGCGTTGTTTTCTGAACACTTTTCTTTTTGGTCGTTTATGTTTAGTAACTGTGCAGTCACAAATTTAGCAAAACTAAAAAAACAATATTAAGCTGCAAACTTCCTGAGAGTAATATACCTAACCACAGTTGCTAAAAATGTGCTTCACTCCTCTGCCAGGCTCTAATGGGGATCCAGCTGGTGGTCAGCTTGCTGGCCGCCAGCATCATGCAGAGGATGGCCCCACACTGCTCATTTGCACGATGGCTCGTCTGCAACGGCAGGTAATGTCACACTCAACTACCAGTATGTGTGTTGTACATGGGGCACAGTTGGTAGCACTGTTGCCTTGCAGCAAGAAGGTCCTGGGTTCGATTCCCGGCCCGGGGTCTTTCTGCACGGAGTTTGCATGTTCTCCCTGTGCATGCGTGGGTTCTCTCCGGGTACTCCGGCTTCCTCCCAAAAACATGACTGTCAAGTTATTTGGTCTCTCTAAATTGTCCCTAGGTGTGAGTGTGTGTGTGCATGGTTGTCTGTTTCTGTGTTGCCCTGCGACAGACTGGCGACCTGTCCAGGGTGACCCCGCCTCTCGCCCGGAATGTAGCTGGAGAGGCACCAGCACCTCCCGACCCCACTAGCGACAAGGGTGTAAAGAAATGGATTGGTGTTGTACATGTAATATAGACACGTGTTTTCTCCCAGTTTGTTCCGATTCAAACACCCGTCAGAGGGAGAGTTGTTTGCGTTGGCAGGAAAACAGATGCCCAAACAGAACAGAAGAGACAGGTGAGTGTTTTGGGTTTTTTTACTGATAAACTCAGCTTACATTTATCTGAGAGTTTGCTCATGAGTTGGTTTTCTCCAAATTTGCCCTCTGTGTTTTGTTTTGTTTTTTCTAAGGAGACAGAATGGAGAGAACAAGCCTCTCACGGTGCCCAAAGACATTGACCTTCACCTGGAGAAAGCGCCGGTCAGCGTGATGGATGCTCTTGGTAAAACAAGGCACTCCTCTATGTGCATTGCAAATATTATTAGTCTAAACTCAGTTACTAACTGCAAGCCGATGAGTTCTATGAAATAATCAGAGCCTTTTGGTTTTACTATTTCTGCTTGCAGTCCTGCGGTTTTTCCTGGAGTACCAGTGGCTTGTGGATTTTGCTGTCTATGCCATGGGCGTCTTCCTGTTTACTGAGTGTTATTATAGTGTGGTAGATGCCAGTAAAGAGGTCAACATCGGAGCCATCTGGTGTGTCCTAACGGTTGTGTTTGGACTGTATCCTTCTGATTTTGTCTTAAAGCTACAGCAGCATTTTAACAGTGTTGGGACAACAGAGGCAACAAATGCTCTAGTCGCATTTGTGTCATTGGAATACATTTATATCAAAATATGAGACGGAACGAAGAAGACGTATTAGAAAATAACTTCTGTTTTAAGTCTGTTCGTCCTTCTGTCCAGTATCTACACTTCTTTCAATTAATCCATGTAACATCTGTTTTGTTTTCCATCCATTCACTCAGTCAGTTGTCGATCTTTACAGGCCCAAATAAAATGGTCAGATGGATTTAACTCCAACTGATGCAATGAGTAGCTTCACATTTCTTAAATAGTCATAGACACACTCTGTGGTCTTGGAAAAGATGTTAGTCTGTTTAAGAAAGGCTGAATCAAGCAGAGAAAACATCTGAAAATTTTTCAGAAATACAACCACAAAGTTCGGACCTTAACCCCATTGAGGAAGACTGGGATGTGCTGCAGAAGGCTTTGTGTAATTTTCAAACTCTACTAGTATGAATACAAGATCCTGCAGAGTCTTATTGAAAAAAAATGGGACAGTAAACACATGGTGTTGTCAGAGCTAAAGGTCCCCCTTACTACTTTTATTTATATTTTTAACAGAGTATTTTTTTTCCTCACTCTTTCTTAATAGTCTTTGTGGGGGTTTTATATTTAAACCAAAAATATTGTAAAAAAAAAATTAATAAATATCTGCAAGAAATTTAGAATTGGCCAAAAATGGCTGAGAACTTCAGAAGGTTGAATAATGAAACTTTAAAATAAAATATATTCAGGAACCCTTTAACCTGCTCTTTATTCCACGTATGAAGTCGTGTTTGTGTCGTCGTTTGCTTCCCATTAGCTCTCAGCCTCCTACCGGTTGCTCCTCCTTAGCCCGTCGTTTTTCAGAAAGGCCCTTCACACTCTGATGAGTCACTACTTTCGCTCGGAGGAGGGCGGCGAGCGCTCCGTGTGCCTCGCCTTCGGCTTCCTGTCTCTGCTGGTGGCGATGCTGGTCCTGGTGGTCCGAGAGGACTACCTGGAGTTCGGCCTCGAGCCCGGCTTTTCCAGCCTGTTCGACAACTTGGAGACGTTTGCTAAGCATCAGGGTTACGCTGATTGGTCGTAAGTAGAGACGTGGACTTAGCAAGGCGCGCTCGCTTCAGGAGACACCGTCATGCTTAATTTTGCGGCTGTTTTGACAACAGGATCCCGGTGACGAAGCTGACTGTGAAGCTGGGCCTGGCTGCTGTCTGCGCTTACATCGGGTCCCTCCTGGCCTTCCCTGGACTCAGGCTGGCTCAGACTCATCTGGATGCTGTACAGATGAACTCTGACCGCCCTCTCATTCAGTAAGAACTCTTAGAGGGAGGGGAAAAAAGAGAAAATTGTAGTCCCGTCTTTTTCCAACACATTTACCATTGTGTTTGTATCTCTCTGATTTCTCTACAGGATTCTGCTGCACATGAGTTTCTTATCTCCCGTCATCGTGTTGGTTTTGTGGGTAAAACCCATCGCTAGAGAGTTTTTGGCCAATGCGCCCATGGGAAAGACTTCTGTCACCCTGTAAGTGTACTTTTTTACTTTTGTTACTCCACTAACTGTTTAACCTCAGTATAAATAAAGCTGGGAAGTTGTCGGCAGGAAGAAACCTCGCGGTTTGTCTTCGGCAGGGTGAGCAGCGCAGCGTTCGACAGCATGCGTCTGTGGATCATCGTGGCCCTGTGCGCGCTGCGTCTGGCGCTGACCCGGTACCACCTGCAGGCCTATCTCAACCTGGCTCAGAAGTGGGTGGAGCAGATGAAGAAGGAGGCGGGACGAATCGCTGCCATCGATATCCAGCGGAAGGTCAGACACATTTTTTTTTTGTGAAAAGAGAATTTTTTGCATAAGAATAAGAACGATATTAATCGCTGTCACAGTGAAACCTTTTAACTTATTCCACTTTCTGTCAGGTCACGCGTGTGTTTTGCTACCTAACGGTGGTTACACTTCAGTATTTGGTTCCTATTCTTCTCATCCTCTTCTCCACGTTGGCACTCAAGGTGCTGGGTGAGTGAAGTGCTGAGAAAGCACATTTTCTGGAGAAACCCTGATCAGGAAACCTTGAATGCTAAGTGTCATGACTTTATACTTTTGTAGGGAACTTCTCCTGGGGTTTCGATGTCGAGGAAACACCGGGTGTGACGCCAGCGCTGGTGCTCCCCACAGCAGCCCCCGTGCCGTCTGGCCTCAACGACGACGAGGACGGGATGGAAGACATGGAGGAGGACATCCAGGCCACAGTGGCACGCCTGTCAGAGACGTTTGCCGCGCTGCGCTCCGTCCTCACTCCTCTCTTCCTCCGCGGTCTCTTCGCCTTCCTCACTTGGTGGGTTGCCGCCTGCCAAGTGATCAGCTCTCTGTTTGGCATCTACTTCCACCAATACCTGATGCAGAACTGAGGAAGCTGGAGCGCCGGATGCACGTAAATCACTTCTCTCGCTGTACGAGACGCTGCTGGAAGGGTGATGGACACAGGGACAATAGTGGATGACCACAGACTGACACTGAGACTGAGTTTGGTTGGTAGAGGTAAACCAGCAGGCCTCTGGCATCAGTGACATAAATATAGAGAAAGAACCGTGACTTGTTTCACAAAGCAAGTTCAGCTTGTATCAATTTGTACGACTTCACTTGGTTAAATCATAGAAGCAGCACTTTTAGTAAAGGAGGAATAACTGAGAATAGATCTATGTTTCCTTTTCGGTTCAGATCTAGCTTGACTGTATAATTTTAAAGGTATTCAAACCTATTTTTTTATTCTCACTCTAGATCATGGGTGTCAAACTCCAGTCCTATATCTCCTTGTGTAGATTAGTTCTCCAGAGCCTTGCTAATGACCTAATTATTCTATTCAGTTGTGATGCAGCAGAGGCACATCTAAAAGTTGCAGGGCAGTGTCCCTCCAGGACTGGAGTTTGACACCTGTGCTCTAGATGAACCTCTAGAATCCAAATGGCCACTTTTTTTGCCTTCATTCCTAACAAATCAATGTCTCCATTTCCAAAAACATACTCGTCCCCTTAGTGAAAGGACGACTTTTATAAATATGTTGAATTGGTGTGATTGTAACTGTGAATCCTGGGAATGAAGGATTCACGGCTAATTTTTAAAATTCTAAAGCAAAACTGCAAACTTTTCCAGAAGGAAAAGAGCTTTGTTGAGTAGAGAAAAAGCCAACTTGAGGCGGTTGCATGTATATGATGCACATGATGAACAATAACTTCAAATGGCAATAATGGTCTGAGAAGGAACAAACAAACAAACAAAAAAAAGACATTGGCACTGGTGGTGTCATCCTGCTGTGGAAATTCTTTGCAGATTTTATATAAAAACATTTCTGTTGCCTTTATATTTAAAATAATTTCTTTATTCTCTCATCATGTTTGATCCAAGTTACCAAGAGCCTCTATGGAAGATCTGACGAGCCACACTCATATCAGTCATAGTTATATGTAAAAACAAAGGCGTTTTTCCATATAAAACGCCTTCAAGAAGGCAAAAAATATTTTATTCTCTAGATTTGATTATAACTCTCAATGCATCACTTTGTCTGTGCTGCCAGTTCCAGTTTTTCCACAACTCTGATGTTGGACTCTTATCTTTGACTCATCAGCTGGCACTAGCATGGTGATTACAATCCCTTTGGTTCGCCTTGACTCCAGCTTTTTGAGTTTAGAAACAGATTTTTTTCCAGGAAAGTTCATGAATATAACTCAGTTGAAAGTTGCAGTATTTGCCTGCACAAGCAAGACACAGCAGTAGTTATTCTTAAAGCATTGTATGTGTTTTATTATTATTATTATTATTACTATTGTTATTTTGTCGTTACTCGCGATGCTCTGTGAACCCAGAAAGTATAACCTTCCTTTTAGTACCGGGCCAGTTTTCAGTCCCTTTTCCTGCTGTTGCTGCTCCAAATCGCCTCAAAACATATTTTCCTTATTTAAACACAGGAAATTATGGAGCATGTACTCATGGTGATCTAACAACGCTAACACCGTAGCGTTTAACTTTCCATTCATTTTGTTGTGCAGACCTCCAATCCTTAGCTTCAGTCTAAAAGCATCTTCTTTAGCTTTTGCCAAGCATCTGTATCAGTGTAATGTGAACAGTCTGCTGTTTAATGCTGCATTTATATAATATGTAATGGTACCAGTGCAGGTTTTTGTGCCTCTTCCCGCAGCTGGAAGAGGATATATTTTGTGTGAGGGACTCTGTTTCCCTTTCAAAGAACCGATTTAAGAGTGCTAAACAATTTCTTTTTTTCCTTGCAATTTATTTTGTTTTAATGTAGAGGAGTTCAGACAGAATTCATCAAGAATAAAGAAAGCTGTAGTTGAAAGTGTCTGAAAGCCAAACACTGAAGAGTTATTTTGTTGTGACCTAAGTGCCTGGGAGCGTCGGGGATTGTTAGTTTCTCTAAAACTCCCTCTCTCCTTGTTTGTTTTGTATTTATTAAAAATCAACTTAATCACATTTTTGTTTAAACAAAAGCAGATCTAGTATTTTACCACGCTAGATAGCTAAAACATTTCATGCTACAAATGAGTTACGTTTTATTTATTGTGCGTCACCTCATGTAAGTAATGTAGGAATTTAGCAGATTCTGACGTTTTGATCTTTAATTTTATTGTTTTTTTTTGTTTTTTTTTCAAAAGTCATTATGCGGTGAAGTTTTTACTGATTTCAGTTTTTGAATGCATGGTGTGCTGTATCTTAAGATTTTTTTATGTGTGTTCACAGCCTAATTAAAGACAACTTTCTGATTTTATGCGTTTTAGACATTCTCACTTTGTTCTGTTTTTGGGAGATTTCTGATACATTTCTTTTGTTGAAGTAGCACTTCACTGATCATTAGAAGCCTGAAGAACGTGACCTCATACTGAGGAGGTGTTTTATTCAGGGCTGTTGGATCAGAGAGGCATCTAAAAGCTACGGGTCGCCGGCCCTCGAGGACTGGAGTTGGAAATCCTCCAGGTCTAATTGATCTGAAGGGTCCTGACCTTTGACCCCAGGCTCCATAGAGGATCATACTTTAAGCACCGGTAATAGCTGTGAACGCAATGAGCCTGAACAGTCAGGAAAAATCAAGTTTGCCGCTGCTCATCTTAACCGTGACAAAAATAGTCCCTGTTAAGACGGTGGGACGTGCCACTTCAAACCCCTCAACTGTTTTAATACTTTGTAAATTTTCAACGTATTTTCATTAGGATTTGAGATGACAGACCAAACATAAAACTGCAGTACATGTAAAGTAGAAGTAAAACCATGCATTTTCAGTGGTTTTTTTTAATGCAAATAAAAATGTTAATTATGACATGCAGAGACATTTGGTTTTGTGTTTCATGGTGGGGTGATGCGTTCAGGGATTTTTCTCATCCCAGGCCCCATCGAAGGCTAGCAGTGACGTTCATCCTGACTGACCTGTCTGCTCTGCTCCTGTGTCTTCATGATATTGTTTGTTCTCTAATGTTCTCCAACATTTTCCATTCATTTATGCAAAAGAAAGTAATCAATTAGTGGCATCAGAGAAAAGGAGGCTAATGCACGCCACAATTTTGAAACTTCTATTTCTGTAAAGTTTTGGAATGTGAAAAAGTGAAATGCACCCTGACTGTATTTTCTTAGAATGTTCTTGTCTTAAATCTGACATAATTTTCTGATAATTGCGCTTTACTTCCATTCTTATTTAAAAAAAAAGAAAAACAGTCACAGATGTCCCATGACAACAGTCAGGAGAGGAAATTTGAGTTGCAGTTTAATAAAATATCACACTTCTAATAAATCGACATGGAAACTCTGGGAGAGTTTGTGTCCGACGTCGTACTGAAAGGTGACTCCGTCTCCTCAACGGTGTCGGCACAGGAGGCCTCGGGTCACTTCAGACCGCTCTGCGTCTCCTCAACCAGCCGCTGCTGGCTGTGGTCGCTATAGTGATATCCTATGCATGTCTGTGCAGGGGACCCAGACATCCCCTACAGACTGGGCTGAGGCTGTCCTCAGGGGAGCAGACCAGACTTGACCCCGGTGAAAGTCTCTTTTCTGATTTTTTTTTGTTTGGGAGGGAAGACAACAGAGTCGGTCCATGCTGGTGTCAGTCTCTCCTCGTTCCCCGTTTGGCTGTGAGTGGGAAGGCAAATTCTCCGTGGGTGGAGTTTCTGTAAAATGCCTCTTCACAGTCACCGCGAGATAACCAGCTGTGGAAACGAGCCTTTTTATACTGAACAATTTTATTTTTTTCCTCTCTCTCCAAGCCAGACATAAAGGTCTCTGGGCTTTTAAGCAGCCCATTCTCACTCTCCACTTTCTGGTGGCTGCATGGTGAGGAGCATGACAGGGCCGTGACATGATAATGAGGGAGTGTGTTTGCATGTGGGTTCAAAAGATAGAAAGTAGGTGAGAAAAGAAGAAATAAAGGGAAACATAAAAGGTGTGAAGTAAATGGCATTTTTATCAGCCTTCAGACAACGCAAAACAGGCAACGGATTCGCATTTTCTCTTCAAAGCAAGATATTTAACTAAACGTTAGATGTTAAAAAATGTAAAAAAAAAAAAAAAAAGACAAAAGAGAAAGAAACCAGGAGTGTAAGGTACAAATTAAAATGTTTTTATTTAAAAGGATGCACGACAAATGTCAAATAAAAATCAGTCTCTGTTCTGCTGGAGAGGAACTCAACAAACATTAGGGAAAAAAAAGAATCTGCAGTAAAATAAGAATACTAATAAAAACATTTTTTTTAGATATATAAACGCATGAAATAAAAACAAAGCTAACTCCGCCGCAGAGGTTCGGTGTGGTGACCTCTTTTCACTGAGGTAAAACATGAACCTGAACCTCCATCAGGTCATGGACATCCTGTTTTAAGTTAACCAATCAGCAAAAGAAAGCTTACCGCATACAGCCTCAGCCTTATTAGGTGCTATAGTGTGACAAAATGCCACCCTCTGGAGGACAAGAAGAGGAAATGATCTGAATGTCTTCTCCTGAACGGCCACCAGCAGTTTTTACTACACATCAATGAACCAGAAGGAGCTAAAAAGAGCAGAACAATAGGAAAGCAAAGATTTATCACGCAGATTGTCCCATATCTGTTTTATGCGAGCAGCATAAGCAGTAATATCTACAACATGAAGAGGCGAGAGACGGCAGCCGTGGCAACAAAGTCTTAATTGACCATGTTCAATTCAGCACCCATCCACATTTATTATTGGTATTAAAGATAAATACAATAAGTCCATTTTTAAAAAAAAATTATAGCATAATATTACACTGAAAAATGCCAACTTTTATTTATTAACGAGTCCCATTTCTTTTGGCAACTTGTTAGAAGGAAGGCATGTATTTTGTGCCAACACACAGTGAACAGAATGAGGGAAGAAGGAAAATCAAAACAAATGGGGGATTTTTTTCAGAGGGAAGTTATCATAACTATCAAATATTAAAATTGTATCTATATATCGACTTATTTTTGGGGAGCCAAGTCGGGAAAACTATCTAATTTCCATTCATAAGTATGGTGGAGTATCTATGATGCTAATTATCTTCTGCAGGTTCCAGAAAACCTGCTACAACTCATCACGTGTTTATTGTTTTTGTAAATACCAGAAGATTTAAGGAAATTTACTAGATTCCTACTAGAAAACTGAAAATGTGTTGCCTCAAGATGTTTTAACAAGACGTGTGAGCAAATTAAGCCAAATAGCTGATCAGCCAAATAATCCTGGTCATTTCAGGACGATAAGAGAGGATCCAGGACTTTCAGTGAGACATGATGCTGCCACCATCAATGTCTAACACTTTTACACATCTTTACCCGGGCTGCATATGTGTGCACAGGGCTGTGTGGATATTTATTTTGGTTTCGCAGGATTTAACATAAAGCTTGGGGATAGCATTTGTGCATCATAAAAAAAAAATTAAAAATCTCCCTCATTTGAAGATATTAAAAAAGAGATTTAAAGCTTAAAACGTGCCAAACCTGAGAGCAAGAAGAAAAAACAGCAGGTTCCAATTCTGAGAACTCTGCTTTAAACAAGGCAGGCGTGTTCACATGGAGTCTGAAAATGGTTTAGACGTTAAAGGATTAGCCTAGCATCCCAGATAATCTGTGAACAAGAGACGCTCCTACAGGGGGAAAATTAGTCTTTTCAAGTTTACATTTATGATAGAAGAACAGAATAAAAATCAAAATTATTTCTTTTGCATACAAATTAACTTCACTGCATATTTTTAGACTGGTTCTTGAACAGGATATTTATTTAGATGTCAGACTGAATTCTTAAGTTTCGAATCAAGCCTCTTGTTTGCTAGTTTCAAAAACCTTTTTTATTATAATTTAGAAGTTTGATTTTGACTGATAAATTAGTCAAAATTGATCAGTCAAAACAAATTTTGACATACTAATCCTCATAGTGTAGGAAGCCAATAATTAGCATAAGCGTTTTAACATAGATTTAAAAAACAAAATCTACACTTTCTAAAATAAAATAAATTTCGATGTTTATTCACAGCTTTTAAAAATCGTGTTTCATGTCTTGGTTCAGTCCTGACTTGGAAGAGATGCTGTTTTAAAGGCCAAATGTACTTTCAGAAATCTTTAATCTTCTGGGGAAGTTTAGAGGTTTCTAAACTTCCCCAGTTTAAAACCCTGGTCTCAGCTAGTCTTGAACTATTTTCCAAAAGCTGCAAAAAAACATAATCAAACTGTATTTTGTTTCAGAACAGAAAAATCTAAAAAAAAAAAGGAGAAAGTCCGTATGCGTCTATCGCCTCGTGGGATCAAGCGAGTGACTTGAAGGGAGGATTTCTTTCCCACTCTGGAGAGCCCAGCTCTGCGAGACGAGACGTCCCCAACGGGGTTGGAGGGGGTGGGACGCTCTAGAAAACATCTCAACCCCGTCGGGTTTTGTTGGCAGCCGTTGAGCGGGAGGCGGTGGCAGCTGGCTATCTCTGCCAGCCGTCGCTCATCTCCAGCTGCCTGACAGGCTGCCCTCGCTGCTCTCCGTCCTGCGGGTAGCCGGCTTTGGGAAGCTCCTTCGTCCTGTTGGCCGGGTGGGCTTCTGGAGGGCTGTGGCGCGTCACGTCGCCGTTGCCCGTGGGCGAATGCTGCCTGAGCTGGTGCAGATGAGGGGAGGACGGAGAGCACATGTGGTCAGGCGAGCTTCGCTCCGATTTGATGTTGAGGTTAAAGGAGGCAAGATGAGAGGAATTGGAGGAGCAAGACTGAGATGGGAAGGAGCACCCCCCGCTGGACATCCTGGGAACAACAAGTTAAAGTATTAGGGCCACCAAAGGGCCATCATCCTGCTTAATCACTGATACTAGTTAAGTGTCCAGTACAGTGCTGAACTATTCCTTCCCCTTGTCCTTTTTTTTTGTTTGTTTTTTGCAATTTATCACGATAAAGCAGCAAGCCTCCTGGCTTTTATGTTTTACACACCAACTCAAAATATCTCATTAGTGTAAAGTCAAAGAAAAAGGATTTTAAAATAAAATAAAATAAAATGTTTAAATCCTTCAAAGAAGAGTAAAGAGAAGAAAATCCTTTTTGGAATAAAGTTCATTTGCAATTTGCCACAAGTCATAAAGGGACACTGCAAACCTATCAAAGGAGGTGCTCTGGTTAGATAAAACCAAAATGTAACCTTTGGCCCATATAGTTAACGGTATTTGTGGTGGAAAACTAAGATTGAGCACACCGTCCTCCGGTGGCGGTATTATGCTTCGGTGACGCTTTTCTTCAGTGGAGATAGAGAAGTTGGTCGGAGTTGATGGGAAGACAGATGGGGCTAAAAAAAGGGCGATGCTGAGAGAAAACCTGCCTGAGACCACAGAGGACTTGAGACCTGGGTAGTGGTAAACCTTCCAGCAGCACAATGACTCTAAACATACACCCAGCGCTTCAAAGAAACAGATCAAATCATATTTCACGTATTGCTTGAAAATGTCTTGGTAATGTCAAAGTTGAGCCAATCTAACAGAGGTTGTGCTTTTCTACAAAGATGCAGAGCTATAGTTGAGACGTGCTCCAAAACATTTGCTGATGTAATTGTGGCAAAAAAAGAAAAAAGAAAGAAAGAAAGATAGCTGACAAACTGCTGACAGTACTGAGTGAAGATGACTGCAAGCCACAATTTTCTTCCTCTAAATAATTACGCACATTTTTTTTACTCTTTCTTATAAACTCACTAAAAACTACAAAGATGTTTGTGTTTGCAGTGGGAAACAATATGGGATAGTTATATCGTTCTTTTGCACATAATTTCTGCATATATAAGAAGAAGAAATGATGAGTCAGTATTCTGAAAGCATAAACAAGTTTTTTTTTTCTATTTTGTACTTTGGGCTTTCCTGTTTTCACAGTGTGACATGCATTTTTATCAGTGAATGAATTATTTATTTCTTTGATTCCCCCATTTGTGATTCAGATGCGAACACAGATTGAAAATCAAGGTTTTTAAGACTTTTAGACAACTTCCTCCCGAGGAGCCTGCAGTTTCTATTTCAAGTTTGAGATCCAAAAACGCTTTGCATGTCATGGGGTTGGCTACCAGAAAGACAGAAACAAATACTATGTCATGTTTCATTTGCTTCGCTTCTACACTTCATCTGGAAGTTTTCTTTTCGTTTCTCACAATTTATTGTTTCATTAGAGCTGGTGTCAATTTTGGTTTTACTTTCAACATGGAGACGTCTGACCAGCACTGTATCCTGTCATCTCTCTGTGATCTGATAGATAAAAACAATATTTCCCCTTTTCCGTCACAGAGCTCTATCTCTCAGCGTTGAAGGTATCTGTAGATGTGTTTCCTTTTGATAAGTCAAAAACTGCAACATTATTCCTCTTGTTTAAAATAAAATAGACGTCTACAGTTGGTTCTCTTGAGGAAATCAGGTACATTGCTGCGAGAAAAGTTCACGCATTTTACTCCCCTAATTTTCTGAAACACAGATGAATGCTACGAAATGAACATTTGAACAAGAGACAATCTCCTGCAGACCAGCTTTATGACTTACCCTGAGCTGATATGAGGAGTCTGAGACTCATGCTGCCAGGGATTCACCGGTCCTCGCTGTAAACTGACAGAGTGAAAGAAACCAGGCTGGCTGTACTCTAAAACAAAGAGACAGACAGGAACGTCAAGAAAATCATCTCAAAGACATGGGAGACAACAACAACAAAACACCAACACTGTATGAAAAGATATACCAGCTAATTCTTTTAGGAAACAACTCAAACCAGCTTCCTTTCTTAGGGTTGTTGTTTTTAATTTGTGCGCAAAGCTTGAAAAACAGAACAATAAACTACTCGCTGCTTGGTTGAGCAAACTAAACTGAGGTTCCCTTAAGTATTTCTCACTCTTTACATGAGGAGTGTAAAACTCCAGTCCTTGTGGGTCGGTGTACTGCAACTTTAAGATGTGTCTCTGCTTCAAAACTTGAGCAAATCTCAATTGTACACTGAGGAGGTTATTTGGGAATTCAGCTCAGGTGTTCATGACCAGGGACACATCTAAAAGTAGCTTGACAGCAGAACCTCGAGGCCTCACTTTACAATGGTGCATACTTCATGCACTGTCACTTCATGTCACCTGATGTCCTTGGTTGTCTCCAAACAGCTCTTGCTGTAGGAGTACGCTGGAACATTTGTCTTTCATTATTATGCGATTAAAATCGAACTCCATTAGTCTTTTGGAGTTAGAAATGACATTTATGGTTTCAGTTGCAGATTTCATAGTAGTTGGTGCAGACAGCTGGCCACCATTCGGCGAACGCTAACTTGACAATTGCTGTTTGAAAGCTGCCTTTGAGGAATGGGCGAGCTCGAGTCAGGCGTCTGCGAGGAAGCTTCACTGTGCTGGTAAACCAGGATAGTTAAAAATAATCACAAAAACATAAAAAAGCTTAAGAGAAAAATAGAAGAGGGAAGTTGAAACTACCGACAGATTTGAGATTCGTCTCTAAAATGGATGTAGTTCCCAATGAAATAGAGGTGTCACTTTCTTATTAGTGTCACCTGCCATTTTTAGTCTTAACTTGTGAAGAATGCAACAGGTTGACTGCACCTCAAGCACAAACATTTACATTTGTGGTCTTGTTGTGACGTCAAAATGTGTCCGCCCTACATATAGCTAACAAGTCGAGTATAACTTTTATTTTGGGCCTGACTTTACTGGCCCAAGGCTGAAAAGCCCTCAGTACCATAGACCTTAGCCTTGGGTCGTTTGCATGGCCATTATGTTATAGCAACATATAATCAGTTAAGGAAACAAACTGATGCAAATTAGTGAAAAATTACTCTGATATCCCCAAATAACATCTGGGGCAACCTTCATAAGTCACATTTAGCAGATAGACTCCCCCTGTTCGTCATGTAATTTCAGTATAAAGCCAGCTGATCTGTGAAGGCCTTAGAGGTTTGCTAGAGAACATTAGTGAACAAACAGCATCATCAAGACCAAGGAACACAGCAGAGATAAATCACACCGGGGTTAGGCCTTAAAACTTAAACTACCAAGCCAGGCAAGGAGAGCAAGGTAACTCTGGAAGAGCCATAGATATCCACAGCTCAGGAGGAAGTTGACAGAAAGTATTCCAACAAAGTTTAGTCTGGAAGGCAGAATATAAACACGCTACAGTTTTCAGATTTTGTATTTGCAAAAAAAAATAAAAAATGTCTTTTCTTTTTCCTTCTGTTTCCCAATTATGCACGGATTTCTGTTCGTGACATCAAATCTCTTAAAACAATACAACTTAAAAATGAAAATTTGAAAAGAAAAAAATTACATAGGGTACACAAATGTCTTCAAAGCATTTTGTACACTGTATTATATATATATTTATATATATACTGTATATATGTATTTTTACTGTAGAGAAAGATAATTGAAAACAGATTTACCAGAGGCTCCAGCAGGGGGGAGCCCGTAGCCCCCCAAACTGTGACTCAGGAGACCCGCTTTCCCCATCGCCACCATCGAGCTGCTGCTGTGCAGCCCCTGGTACAGCAGACTCCTCTGATGATGAGGAGAAGCACAAATAGTAAAACACAAAATGTGCAGTGATGTCAGTCCTTGTGACTTGTAACCACTGTTGTAGCGACAGATGAGGGTGAGTGAGAAAGCAAACTGTGAAATTACGTTACAACTGGCAGGTAAAAGAGTTGTGTATTGGCTTATAAGCTCAGCAAGTGGCAGATTGTTTCATTTTGATCGCAATGCAACAGATACTCACAGCAGAGTTGTGGTTTACTCTTGTGGCCCCCATGGCCTGATTAGCAGCGTCTGCCCGCAGGTTTTCGCTGCCCAGGCTCAGAGGAGGGCTTTTCATGTCCAGAGCTCGGTTCAGGTTGCCATGGGAGAACATGGAGTAGCCGATGCCTAATCAGAGGGAGAGACCAGCAGGGCGTGAATGGAGTCCAAAGCTTACTTCACCTATTGACGACTCATTTATTAAGTACCACATTCTTCACCTTCTTCTTCTGCAAACTAAAAGCTCAACACTAATACATTCATTGATGCAAGTTTAAAAAAAAACAACAAAAAAAACCCACAGGAGATTTTTTGCAACGTGACAGAATATGTCTCGAGATGACAGAGGTAAAACTGTTATTTAAAACCAAAATCATTCTGAATCGCTACGAGATATCGGCAGATAACGATGAAAATTGTAAAAGAGGCCGACATGACTGGCAGGTGTGATGCATTCTGTGCAAAAACCACAAAACTGGTTATAGCTGCTGTTACACTGGTGGAGGGCCAGTTTCACAAAAAATAAGGCTCACTTCATGTGTGGATTAGTGTACACAAACACACAGACACACACGCAGACACACACACTTCCTGTGAGTTCACAGGCAGCTGCACAGAGGGCTGACAGCATACACATGAAATTCACTGGGAACTCTCAGTGAGAATATAAAAGAATGCTGGATGGATTTTTTTATGCTGTTCACTCTGCCTCAAATGGAAAGTTCTACAATAAATGTTTCAAATTTGACTTAGCATGAAATTTAATTTCGTAAACGATTTAAGATATTGTTCAGACTTTGCTTTTGTAAAAAAAAATATTCATTTGGTGTTTAATGAGAGCTGCTGTGCACACCTGGATGTGGGGACATGAACGCCGCGTGAGGTCCTGCTGGACTCGCAGAACCCGGACGAGAGCTCAGAGCTTTAAACCCGGGGGCCCGGTGGGACACTGCGACAGACGCCGAAGAGTTGGGGAAGCCGTTCTCACACCCGGCGGACACGAGGAACTGAGTCTCCGGTGACAGCAGAGAGGGAGGCTGAAAGACACGAGGAAAGGCGCAGAGGATCAGAACAACAGCACAACTTCTAAACTGTCACCACCTGAGCACCTGTGCTGCGAAAAAATCTGTGTCGACTTGAGCGAGTGAAAGCAGAAGTGTGTGTGGACTGACACAGAAGCGCTGGCGAGCCACAGACAGATCCATGCTGTCGCTGCCGGGATACTTGTCAGCCGCCGCCTGCGCGCTTTCTTCGCTGTCGAGCTCGGAGCCGTCCAGGCCATGACCTTTCCTGCGCAGCGTCTGATGCAGGAAACAAAGGTTGCATGTTGAAACATGCCAATCATGGAAAAATGGTTTAGAAACACATCCTCCCGCGTTGATTTGTTTCGGAGTTTGCAATCTATAACTTTATAATGTATCATTTTATCATAAAACGTTGTAAAACATTCTGCTAATAAAACTCTAGCAGGGCTACAACAACGACATCAGTTAGAATAAATTCAGATTTTCCTCTCTCTGTTTCTCATCTCAATTATGTTTCCAACATTCTCTGTGACCTTTTGTATTTTTGGCACTGTTAGATCTGTATATGCAAACTCAAATTTATACTGATGGCATGCAAGTTTGTGACCCTTCTACTATATGTGGAATATAAAAGCACCCAATTATTGTACTCCAAACAGTCTCTTGTGATGCTAATTTAGCAACAACTGATGTATTTTGCCTAGACTTGATTTTTCTTTTACTAATTTCGTGGGGTTTCTTTTACAAAGCTCTCACAGTACCTCCAATATGTCGGTGTTGGTGCGACTCTCGTGCGGCTCGCTGTACTCTGTGTATTTCAGCAGAACTTTGTCCATGTCAGTGCTGGCGTACTGGAACAGACGGTTGGTGCTGTTGAAGATGATGAGGGCGATTTCGCAGTCACAGAGCACGCTCAGCTCGTATGCCTTCTTCATCAGACCAAACTTACGCTTAGTGAAGGTCACCTTCCACAGTGAAGGGAAAAAAGCAAACAAAAAACAAATCAGCATGCTGTGAGTAAATGTAATATGTTCCAGAATGTAATAAGATCCAGACACATTTCATTTTATAGCATCGGGGTAAAATTAGCTTTTTAAACCGAAAAGGTTGCTGACCCCAAATCTTAACTGTAAAGAGCCCATCCTAAAACAGGCACTTTCTACCTGGACTTCACAATATGTACAGTAATAAGGACTGTCTTTCATCACACATGTTAGATATTCAAACTATCTCAGACTCGAATAACTCAAAAACAACAGTGTTCAACGGACAAGGTGCGAACATCAGACCTTTTCTGTTGTGACCTCAAATTTCCTTCATCTTGGCTTTCACTGTGAATTTTTGAACTTTAATCGTCCCTAAACTGCAGGTTTGCACAAACACCTCAGAGTCTAGTGTCTAAGTAGAAAAAAACCTGCTGTACATAAACTTTCTTGACTCTAAAATATTTATTTTCTTTATCCTGAAGCCAATTTCCTCTTTTCATTTTGCCCTCTTGGTGTTCTCAATTCATTTTCTAAAACCTCTGCAGGTTACATAATTTTATCGGCAATAAGAAAAAGTTGAGTTTTTGACACCAGGACTTAGATCTGATTAGACTTAGAGCACTCCATCATAGAAGATGTTGCCTCCTCTTACCAGACAATTCAGCAAACTATCCTATCGACCCACTTTGATGGCACTATTTCTGTCTTGTCAAGACTTAGATAATAGTTTCAAAACCGTATTACTCCTGAAAGTATTTCCTTTATATTTTGAAGATACAAATGTTTTGTATTGTATTGTATCTATGTCATAAAAATATAGAAGTTTGCAAAGTGTTTCTTTGTTATTATTTTTTAACTTGAGAGGTGTGTCGAACGCAGCAAAGTGTAAACCCAAGACCAAACAAGAAAACCCCTCCTGGTCAAAATGCCGCACAATGAGCTTTTCTGCCTATCTGCTAATCAAATGTCTAAAAGTCATTTTCTGACTAAACGCAAAAGTTCATAAATGCGTAGAAGCAGAACATTTTAATCGCATCACACAGTGACGATTTACATGTCAGATAGGGCAGTCTTCGCTCTGGTTGTTCTGAACATGCAAAACACAACGGGATATTTTACCTCAGCACTGCTGTGTCCTAACATGGAAATCTAAAGAATATTGATAAAAATATGTGCACTGAAAATAACAAACTCTTGATATCCAAACTGCAGTCTCTACGGTATTTTGCTTTAAGAGCTGAAAACACTTTTTTTATATTGGCTTTTAATTTGATCTTTTATGTTGGATTAGTCGCTTCTTTTAGCCTGTTCCTACGCTTTGATTTTCCTGAGCGTATTTTACTGAGTTTTGATCTTCGTGGCTTTTATTTGCCTGATAAAACACGTTAGACATTCCATGTATTGTATTGCTTCGCTGAACACGTGAATTTCAATAATGAAAGAGAGAATATCGAGAGAATGAAAAAAAAAAACAAGTCAGTTTGGTATCAAACATCTCTTAGCAAAGATATGAGACTGATATTAAAAATTCACAAAAAAATCTGAGACAGTTTTGCTTGTGGTATGTGAAGGCTCACCTGTCTGTTTCTCTGGTCAATAATACGAGAAATTTGGATTTTCTTTCTCCCCATGTCTTCTCCCACAACTCTGAAAGCAAATGAGAGTTGATTACAGGACTTTTAACGTTTTTTGCATTTTTTGCCACAAACCTGCCAGCTTACCTTTCAAGGTTAAAAAAAGCATCCCCATACCATGATGCTGCCTTCATAATATGTGGATGATGACATACAATAATGTTGGTCCCATCATTTATGTTTTTCTGGAAACTGCAAATGGCACTTCTGATGGCTTTCTTCCACCAACTGCTTTGTCTTGCCACTTTTAAATAAAAGCTGGATGTGTAGTTTGTCACTAATAGATTTTTGTTCAATAATGTTCTCTAATAAATTTATGAGGCTCTTACATGACAGCTGGGTTTATATTTTAAAAATTAAAGTAAACACATATGGACGTTTTAATGAGCAGGTGACTCCAGAAGGCATCTGGCAACACAGGATTTTTTGGGGCGGTAATCTTGTGTGCCATTTAGGCAAAATCGTGATAAATAAAAAATATAAGAATAAAGGATATTTCTATGTTGTTCTATTCTTACGTGAATGCACATATTTAAGTTCAACACTTCTACATCCTAATTCCTGACGGAGTTAACTCAGACTATTTCTGGTTACATAAAACTAAAATAAAAAAAATGCATACCTTAAGATTTTACATTTTCAAGCAAAATCCACCTTTCTTTAAAAAAGCACAAGAAAAGTCTCTCACATCCGTATATTTCTGATGAGAAAATATCCTCCGTTTGGTTTAAGTGACTCAGGTTCCTTCCTCTCAGTTCATGGGGTGGGGGGAGTGTTTATTTTTACCACCATAAGGCGATGTGGTCTGAAGTCAGAGCCACTTTTGCCAGACCATTTGTCCATGCAGACTCTTTCAGTCTGCGTGTGTTACTCCCCCCCGACCCCCTCTCCAGCCCAGCAGCGCGGTGCTCGAATACACCGCTTGGCCCCAAGAGACGGGGTTAAAAATACAGTCCACGGCTCCTTTTTAGAGGTTCAGCAGGCAATGGCTTAAACCAAACAGCAGAAGGAAAACGGTGTGTGTGTGCGTGTGTGTGTGCGTGTATGTGTGCGTGCGTGTAGGTGCGTGCGTGCGTGTGTGTGTTTGTATGTGTGCTTTTGAAAGATGGCCCGACAACGTGAGCCACCCACTCCTCTCTCATGCACAGCTAGGTCAGAGAAAAAGCGGGACTCTGAGGGGCAGAGGGCATAGACATGGATGGATTGCGGCTGGCTTGAGAATGTTTTGAAACTCTGTTTTCTTCATTTACTTGGTGTCAAAAACCTCGCTCTTGCTCCTCTGCTACAGACCATGGCATTATAGAAGATAAAAACGTGCTACTTTTGCTGGACTCTTCCGTGCTTTGCAGGAAAAACACTAACTTGCACCTCTTATTGGTGACTTCATGATGACCGTACGATGCATCTCCAAACCCCTGAGGAATTTTCCCTGGTTTTCCCCCTTAATTCTAGACGTGTAGCAGAGTTTTCTAAATTTAGTTCCTTGCCCCTGCTGATGCTGCTTGAGCGGATATGGCGCCCATGTTCCCATGACCTCTGAAGTGCCCGCTTGCCCCTCAACGTAAGTTTGGCATAAAGGCATCTGGGTCACTTCTGGTGGAATCCGCTTCTTTGACAATTACCTTATAAAGTTAAATGAAATGCAATGCATCAGACATGTGACGCATTATCACTAAACCTATGATACCCTTTTCTTTCGCTATAGGAAAGCAAAGGACGTAATGGACAAATAGGACCACAAAAACCAGTGTTGGTCTATCTGACTGACAACCTTGATACCACAAAGAACTCACACAAGGCCTCAGGCAAGCTCTGGAGCTTTTTTCACACCAGAAGTGAGACAATTTAACCTCATATCAAGACATTTTATGGGTGGAAAGACAGGGAAGTGGGACATATGTTTTAAGCAGCGCGAAAAGATCTTTATCTTCCGTCTTTACAGAAGGTTCCCCTCATCTGCCAAATAACCAAATTACAGCTATCAAGCGCCACAGACTGCTCTGCGAAAAACACATCACTAAATGAGTAAATATAGCCCCGCATCCAGCCAGGCAGCACAGAGCTGGCTGTAGTGCTCTTTGTGGTTTCACAGGTTTGTCAAGAGCCTAAAGGCCAAGACGGGCAGGAAAAGCCTGACTGCGCCTCACGGCTCATAATGCAAGATTTCCCATATTAAAACGGCTATTTGAGGTCTGCATGTGTGCAGATCTGTAAGGCAACCAGAATCTACCTGCTCCTTGTGACCTTTCATCTCGCAGGTCGACTCCTGAGCAAGCCGCCTCAGAGAAAAGATGGAGATGAAAAGGAAAAAAAAAAAAAAAAACGAAGTCTCGTTTGCATGTACTTGAAAACCTCGTGAATACGAGACAGAAGTACGATCATAGAGTGTTGATTGCACATAAAGAAAGCTGCTCATGGGTCTGTGATGGAAAACGACCGTTAGATCCAAAAGACAGCAGAAAACACAGGGCACCAACACCCGGAACGGCAGGTATGGTCTGCAAGACACCAGGATCCTCTTGCGGATCACCAGGAACTGCACTGGGATGCAGAGAAAAGTAAAAAGAAGAAAAAAAAAAAAATCAAACAGGTAAATTTCAATCAGTTCGATTCCAATTAACTCACACTGACTGTTTTACACTGTATGCACCATGTGATCGTGCTGAAGTAAACTTCACGCATGAATGAGAAAGGGAAAAAAGTCAGGGCATTTGCACAGAATTGAGGGTTCTGCTTTGATGGTTTTCTTTCCATGAGTCATTCAGAGCATGGTGGTGTGTAAATGTTTCAGAAAGTTGGTAAACACGTGCATGCACATCGACTGAGGCAGATTATAGCTGATTATCTGTCATCAAAAGAGAGTTCAGGGAGCCATCAGGAATTATTGTGTGTTAAATGTAGCTATAGGAGCCTACATATGGTTAAAAAGAGACACTGAGTCACTGTGTTATTAAGTTTGCTGTAAAACAATATTATTAATGTTCTTGACAGAAACTTGAGAAAATTCAGACAGGTGCTTCCCTCTAGTATACAAAATTTTACCGCAGCGGGAGCAATGTGCATAACATCGTAATCAATATGAAATTATAATTACAACTGAATAAAGTTTGATCATTCCAGAGAAAATATTTTTGAATCCTGTAAATGCAGCTAGAGACACAAAAATCAATTTCCTTTAAAATTTATGACAGAGCAGCGTACTTTTAGGGCAGGTTCAAAAACAACAATATTTAATCCTTAAAGAGTTAGGTCTTTAACAATGTTTTTTGGGGAAAATGTTAGTTTTCAATTGGGTTTATTTGTATTAACATAACATACAACAAAAGCCTCAAGGTACTTGGCAGAAAAAAACTTATTTTCAAATTCAGTTCAAACCAGGCCAATTCAGCCTACATGTCTGAATGTCACGTCGAGCACCAATAAAATATCCTGATCATAGCCTTACTGATCCTAATCATAGCTGATCATTTAACACCAGTTGGTAAAAAGCAGGGTATCTAAGAGCAGCGGACCGCCTTGAGTCATTGACTTTACAGAAATCCTTCCTCCGAAGCGAGCATGTAGCTTCACATGAATGTCAGCAACACTAACATAGACATAGCGTTATGTTTACCACTCAGTAATGCTTGGTAACAAAAGTCATATTTCCACAGGGCTGTAATCAAGTCCAGGAAACTATTTCTGTATATTTAGGTCAGTTGAAGTGTTTTTAAAAGAGTGCCGCAATGTTAGTTGTTCAGTCTTTGTCGCTGATATTTTGACAATTTATTGTATCTTAAGATTTTTTTACTTTTTTAAATTAAGGTGACCACTGGGGAAGATTCCTCTCGCCAAGCAGGTATGGAGAGACCGAGTAAAGTTAAGGAATTATAATAAAGTGGCTCAGCCAATGCTGGGAGCAGCTTTGTCAGATTTGAACAGCATCTTGGTATCTTATTTTACAACCAGGCTTTTAAAAATACATTATTTGTACCCCATTTTTAACTGTACTTAATTACTGCAGGAGTGTTAAACTATGCTTCTTGATTTGTTTATTTGTTGTTGTTTTTTTGCAGATGTAACAAAAGAAATGCAAACAAATCACGGACAGTTTAAAGGAATCCATTATTAAGATCACATAAACAGAAGACTACTTTATAATACTGTATAAAATTATATTTTTGCTAAATTATGTAGCATGCATTGACATTGTGCAAGCGGGTTTGGTTCCTCATTTCAATTTAAGAAAGATTTTTTTTTTTTGCCTAATTGGCACTCAAGTCAAAAGAGGGATTCCTATAATAAATGATCTAAAGAGTTGGACTGAGAAGGAGGGACAAAACAATCAGCACCAGGTGCGTCCAAGCAGAGACACAGTCAACCTACTGATAACTGGAGTTTAATTCCCGTGCAAAGAAGAGCAAGCACCCCAGATCCCAAAGTTGTACTGCATCAACTTTGGGTTAAAAAAAAAACTTTTGGGTTATGTAGTTAGACTCCTTAAAAACATATGCATTTTTTTATGCATTTATGTTAATTCATAGCTTCTTAATAATCCACATCTACATGTAGCACAAAAGCATAAGTTTGTGTGTGTGTGTGCGTGGGCGTGTGTGTCAGCTTGAGGGTCAGCCAGTTCATAAACTCAGGACAGGCCTGAGCGCTATAATGGTGAGGAGATTTTTGTCTAATTTTAACTGGAGATAATTCAATTGCCTTGATATTTTTGATGGGAGAAGCAATGGTGCATACTCTGGGCACAATCAGGACATTTGACCTTTCTGTAAATAGAGAATGAAAGATTTCAGGACTTTGTGTATTTGGTGGGCAGCATTTTAAAGAATTTTTATTTTCTGCAAATAGGAGCCAGACGCCAGTGAAAGCTTACCACAAAATGGCACGACCTCAATTTCCTGCAAAAATCTATCTATCTATCTATCTATCTATCTATCTATCTATCTATCTATCTATCTATCTATCTATCTATCTATCTATCTA
>CAEFZX010024590.1:0-22623 GCA_903066825.1 Alfaro cultratus
TGAGCGAGTAACTCCTTCCTTTGACGTTAAGCTAACATCTGTTAGCTTTTGTAGCTACCAGGCTCTACAACTCCTAACAGCTTGAAAAATGAAATGTTAGGACTGAAAATAACATCATCAATGTAGTGAAGCTTCGCATGAACTTGTTAGTTCCTCTGTCCGTTGTTGTAGCTGATATTTGGTGAAATGACGCACTAATCGACTCAGAAACACTCTCATGTTTCCATAGAAACAAAGCGCCGCCAGGCTTTGTGTGTGAGATTTGAGACCACGTGGGATTTTCTAGGTCGGTTGTGGGCGGAGCTTGGTAAGCTCCATGGATGGGAGATTAACAGGCGTCTGCAGCACTTTGTGGCTTCTGAGGAGATCCTGTAATAAATGAAGCAGTGGGCCACATCTAGACAAAGCATGGATATATGTTTCTATCTTAGCATCTGATTAAAATATCACCAGCACTTCTTGACTGTTGTGGCCAGCAGGGGGCAGGCTAGAGTCAGTTTCCACATGTCAGAAAGCTAAACTTAGAACCAGGAGGAACCACTGAAACCATCAGAACGCCGCCCCCTGGTGCTCTTTGCTGCTGATTCATCCAACTGCAAAGGCACCACAGAGTGATCTGCTGCTGTTTGAAAAGATGTTTAAACACCGGATCTCTAAACTGGATCACATCCCACACTCAGTGTCAAAAGTTGTTTGTGTCCAAGAAGTTTTAAATCTTTGAAAATGTGAGGGCTTTACACAGACTAGCCAAAGAGACTTTGAATGGATTTCAAAATATATTCTTAATTTATTTTAAAAAGTCCAAAATTAGTTCCAAAATGATAAATTGGGCCCAAAACTGAGGTCAACATAACAAACTACAACTCAGGTAGTGACACAAAGAACTCAAGCACAAAACTGACCTAACAAACAAGACATGAAGGGAACTTAAATCATGGCTGATCAGACCACTGCTAACACACAAGAACATGAATAAATACTGGTCAACACATTACTAAATCTTTAAATTAGATAAATATTAGAACTGGACTAACTTCCAAAAAGAAGAAACATTAAAGAAATGGTCAAATTAAACAAAAGACCAAATTTCCCTTCCCCTGGCAAACATATGGAACGACCCACTGAAGAGGTTTGTCAGCCATATAAGGACAGCAATTAGCTGCAGCTCTTCTGTCTGATTCCAGCAGCAGCTCCAAAGGAAAATGGTAACTCAAAAGAAGAAGAAATTAATTTGTTGCTTTTAACAAAAAATATAAAGAACTGACAGATAAAGTTAACTAAATGTGTGCACTGCAAATAGTTAACTAAAGAGTCAGGCTAATGAAAATCATTTTAAAGATAAAAATCTAAGCTATTCACTAATCAATATGTAAACTAATGTTAAGGATGAACAGAAAACGATTACCATTCAGAAGGGACAGCTGTCACAGAAAACAAAATTGTTCTGTGTTTTCTTGCAGAGACGGCTGCTGCATGTGGCTCTGCTGAAGCAGGAACCAGGAGCTTCATTCAGCCTCACTGATAACAGCTCTGAACCGTGCATCTACTCTGCAGGCGAAAGGTTCCTCAGTGACAACATGACCTATGCCATCACCGTATCGTTCACATCTACACACCCAGGCTTGTATGAACAGTGGTTAGTGCTAGATTTTGGAATGAGACCAGTCCTCTTAAAGAAACTGAAGGTGAGAGTTGGCCAGCAGTCAGTGGACGACACTAAGGAGCAAGTCTTCAATCATGGCGTCATTCTTCAAAGTGCAGAGCGCTGGAATCGAGGGAACAGGGCTATAGTACCCTGTTCATACAGAACAGAAAAACAGGTAGAGTTGATGAAGGAGTACAAGCCTCCACAGCTAAGCCTTCTCTGTCAGCCATCTTGTTACAGCCAAACAGCACTGACAGCTGAAAACTACAAGACAAAGATGCACGAGTTCCTGTACAATGAGGAGAGAGCTGAGGACCAAGTGGTTTCAAGGTAAAGTCCACATTTAACAGGTTTCTTTAACATGTCTCAAAATGGTTTCTGCTTTTTAAACAGCATTTCGTGTCATTTTCTTTAGACTAAATGTTTGTGGACAAATTACAACAATGGCTATGTTGAATGATCCAAAGTTCGGGATGGAGTTTGCTTGTCAGGGAGAACTTTTCTGTTCTGTTTCCATCCCTTATAAGCTGACCATGGACAGTCCTGAAGGACTGGTACTGAAACGAAACGTCCAGTCAGCCCTGATCGCTCCTGTAGACTCTCTCCATCCAAAGTCCAAGGTCTATGAAGCCAAGGTTCTGAACCTCAGAACCAAAGAGAACCAGATCCACCTACAGCTCTCTGAACAGTGCTGCTCTGATCTTTCTCTCAAAGACAACCAATCTTATCAAATGGAGGTGCAGTTTCAGTTGGATCGCCTCAGCTTATGTACCATGCACAAAGCTGTAGCGCTGCTTCCTGATACCACCAGAGTCCTGCCAGACCTCAAGAGCTGTGGCGTTCCTGTCAGTGATGTCACCTACCAGAACCTGAACTCCAAACAGCAGTCTGCACTTGGCTTCATTACGGGGAACCATGACGGAGGAAAGTTCATTGCACCTCTGCTCATTTATGGACCTTTTGGAACCGGGAAGACCTTCACCATTGCTACAGCAGCCATCGAACTTTGTAGGCATCCGCAGAACAAAATCCTGATTTGCACCCATACCAACAGGTAACTTGTTTGGTTCAGAAAGTAGATTAAGAAATATTGATTTGTTTGATTAGATGACCAATAGCACTTGGTCATCTTAAGGTTGGCCAACATCCAGTCAGCGAATTATAAGCAATGCAGACAGTAGAGATCTGTGTGTTTTTATGTTTGGGCTTAGCATTAGTACTGGATTCGTACTAAGATGCAGATTAACCCTCGAATTTTTAAAAATTTTCTCCGTAAAGAAGTTGGCAAATTCATTGCAGGTGCTGTTGGAGTTCAGGTGATTCAGTCACAGGAGGGTTTGTGATTTTTTCAACTGTTGCAAACAAAGCTCCAGCATTGTTTATGTTTTTGGTCATGATTTCCAGGAAGAAGGTTTCCCTAAAAGGTTTAGTGTGGAGTGATTTCTTTGCTGTGTGTCTCAGTAGATTTTGTTGTGTCAAGTTGTCAACCTGGAGTTAAGTTTTATGCCTTTTACATCATGTTATTGTGTATCTAGATGTTGGCTGCTATTATCTGCTTATTGATGTGAGTGCAGGAACTGGTTTCTGGAAAATAATTGTCTCTTTAGGACAAGAAAGTCTGAAGTCTACGTTCGCCCTCGACAAAGGTGTCTTTCATAGCGTTTCTCCACAGAGATTTCTTCCTACAAGACACGATGTTCACTTTTATGGAAGCCATGGAATCAGTGATGTCTGAACTTTTAGAGTAGAAATGATCTACAGGGTTACAGGATAGAAGTGAGGGGGAAGAATAGATTTGGTTAAAAGCTCTTCTTGTTGTCTGTAAAAGAATGTTTTGTAATAATATCTGTTTGACTAAGTGAACAACTTAAATACAAAATGATTTGAGATTCATAACTTTATTTGGCAGGGACATTGCACATGAATAAATATTACTGTAAATGCACTACAATTTGCCAATTGGCTATTTTACATTTGTTGTCCCTGGACATATGAAAAATGTTGCTAAATTGGATAAAAGTTAAAAGTTCAGAGTCCAGGAAGCAAACGTTTTGTCTGTACAAAGCAAAACATAGAACAAGGGCCTTTTTTTTTTTTTACAAGGCTACGGTTAGTGTGAGCGCTTATTCATGGTCTTTAACCTCAATTCCCAGATGTTCAAAAGATATCATTCAAAGCCTACTGGAGTTTTAACTTGTCCATTTTGTACCATTTTGTACCTTTCAGTTCTGCAGACCTGTATGTCAGAGAACACTTTCATCCTGCCATCAGTAAAAACAAGAAACTGAGGCCAATTCGAATAAAAGCCAACAGTGAAAAGGCTCTGTTTGCCACAGATGAGATCACCTTAAAATACTGTTTTCTCTCTAAAGATAGAAAGTCTTTTCTGCCCCCAACCAAAGCTGTTCTGGAAGACCACAATGTAGTTGTGACAACAACAACAATGGCAGGACTGTTTCATGACCTGACGCTTGCAGAAGGTCTCTTCACCCACATACTGATCGACGAAGCCTCCCAGATGCTGGAATGCGAAGCTTTGTTGGCCCTGAGTCTCGCTGGGCCAAACACCAGAGTTATTCTCGCTGGAGATCACATGCAGATGGGACCACAGCTCTTCTCTGTGGATGACCACCGTCGTTCAGACTGCACGCTCCTCACTCGTTTGTTCCACTACTATCAAGGACAAAAATGTGACGCAGCCCAGAGCAGCAGGATCATCTTTAGTCAGAACTACCGCTCAACCAAAGAGATTGTAGAGTTTGTCTCCACTCATTTTTATGTTGGAAAGAGTGATGTGATTGAAGCCTCAGGAGACGTTCCAGCTCCTCCAAATGATCACGCTCTCCGGTTCCACCATGTTCGGGGAGAATGTGTCTTGGATATTGTGACTATGTCTTGGTATAACAAGCAAGAATCTCTTAAAGTCACTGAGGTTGTGGAAGACATTGTGAATAAATGGCCAACGAACTGGGGGCCCAAGGACCTAAAATCCATTTGCGTTCTGTCAGAAGGCTCTCAGGTAAAATTGTTCAAAGTAATCTTAGTAACTAACATTTTGTTGTATAAAATTAGACTTTGACTTTTTGAAGTGTTTTCTCTTAAATGTTGATTTGTTAAAGTTCTTGTTACTCCTGCTGTTGCTTCATTATCAAACCTAATGAATGCATACAGAAAATGGAAATACGCGACTGCCATATAAACTTTGTAGCTGTTAATAGCATTTAATAATTTCTCAACAGGTTCGACAAATTCGATCCATCCTTTTAAGAAAAGGCTTTTCTGAAGTAAACGTTGAAACTCTCGCAAACGTCCAAGGTAACTTTCATCTAGTTTAAACCTCAATCCTGAAGGATTTCCTGCCTGATGTCAAAGATCAAGAGTTGTCTGGTTTTCCTTATGTTAGTTTGACCTAATTAATACATTTTTTTAACAGGCAAACAGTTCAGAGCAGTCATCCTGACGGCTGTACAAACCCGGGACAGCCTTAAAGAGTCCAACCCGTCTGGTCTGCCTCTCTTCAATGATGCTCGTGTTTTAAACACTGCGATGACCAGGGCTCAGTCTCAGGTGACGGTCGTTGGAGATGCTGCAGCTCTCTGCTGCTTTGGGAAATGCTCCAGGTTCTGGCAAAGTTTCATCATCCACTGCCTCAGCAACAACAGTGTAGAACCAAAGCATTATACCAAAGGTTTTTTTGAACAAGATGTAGGAGAAACAGTCAGGTTTCAGAAGCTGGAAGACATAGATGAGAAAACCATGTCTGACTCAATTCTGCAAGAGCTACAAGATGAATATAAACAGATGAAAACTGAATGTAGTTCAGATGAAGAGAGTTTGGAGCCTGAAAACTTTACCCACCAGAAGTTTGGAAAGTCTTTCAAAGTTTCTAGTGATCAAGAACTGATGGAGTTATGTGAAAAACAGCCAGAGTTATTCAAGAAAGGGACGTTTGTGAAGGAGTCTTATAACAGAGGACATGTTGTAACATTTCATAAACCCACCTGGGGCATACATGTGCAAGGGAGATGCAACATGGGAAAGGCTTTCACTGGGGATGAAGTGGTCGTACAAACAGCCAGGGGAGAGCGACCAGCTAGAGTTCTTGGCATTGTGAAGGAAAATGAATCTGCCCGTGAATTAGTATGCTTCCTTGAGGAAGAAGATCACTCCAAGAGACCGGCAGCTACCGATAATAAGTTTGTAAAAAGGATGATGATACCCGTCAATAAAAATGCACCTAAAATAACCATCCTGCTCCTGGAAAAAAGACGCAACTTTCTACCAGTATGGGAGGAAATCAGTGGACACTGGACAATCATCAGATCTCCCCATGTCAGTGAGATCAGGGACAAGGTTTTTGTAGTGAAGGTGATTGGGTGGAAAGAGCATTGTTTTTACCCTTTGGGAAGAGTCACAGATGTTCTCCCAAACAGTGGGCGTCTTAATGACCGACTTTGGTTGCTGAAAGAAGAATTTGAGGTCAAAGACACTAGTTTGGAGACATATGAAGGTCTTCCAAATACAGATGAAGACAGTGAAAAGAGGCAGGATGAAACTGAAACAATCACATTTACAGTTGATCCAGAAGGAGCAAAAGACCTGGATGATGCCATCAGCATTAGAGATACTGGAGACCATTATGAGCTGGGAATCCACATTGCAGATGTAGCAAGTTACGTGAGTCCAGGTGATGAACTAGATAAGCATGCAAAAGAACGAGGTTCTACACATTACCCTGGAGAAGAACCTATTCATATGTTCCCTAGCAACTTGAGCACTGGCCAATTCAGCCTTCTGCCACATCAGGATCGCAGGGTAGTCTCCTTGATGCTCAAAGTGGAAAAAGAAACACACAAGATTTTTGAAGATCCAAAATTTCAGCTGTCCACGATCAGGTCAAAAAGGCAGTTTACTTATGAAGAGGCAGAGGAAATCATCACCAGAAGATACAGAGACCCTCCCACATTCAGCACAGAGGAGGACGGTGTCACTGTGGCCTATCACTTTGCTAAAGTTCAAAGGAAGTTAAGACTGGGGAAAGAGTGGGCTTATTACCAGTGTGATGATGACAGGTTGCCTGGGAAGCGTAAAGCCCACCAGATGATTGAAGAAATCAGTCTGTTGTTTAACAAATATACAGCAAAATACTTATGTGAGTTCAAAGCCAGATATCACACACCACTCCGCTGTCAGAGCAGCCCAGAGCCTGAGAAGCTAGAAGCATTCAAAGAGAAATGTGGAGCATCGATTGAACTGTCCTTTAGTGTCAACCATGATGAAATAACTGTGCCTAACCCTAAACCAAGCACTGAGCGTTTCCCCATTTTGGAGACTGTGTGGTACGACATCCAGTCAGCTCTGAGAGAAAACGATACAGACAAACTGGTGGACCTTGTGGGTGCGGATGACATCTACCCTCTGCTCCAACCCGTTATTTACGAGTTGCAATGTTGCAGAAGCAAAGCATATTTAATCCGTTCAAAATCCTCTGAAGCAGCAGAGGTTGGACATCATTCTCTCAAGCTGAAGCCTTACACACAAGCCTCCTCACCAATAAGACGTTACATGGACCTCATCTTACAGAGGCTGCTGCACTCTTTCATATGTGACAATGCTCTCCAGTATACTCCTGCTGAGATTACTGATCTGTGTCATCAGTTTGACCCCAAATCAAAGAAAGTTAAGCAGTTTGAGCAAAAGGCTCAACAGGTCTTTTATGCAGTGAGCACAAAACAGCAGAGTGCACCAAAGCTAGCCTTTGTTATTTCTGCAGATCCAGACGAAGAGAGCTTCAAGGTGTCATTTCCATTCAACAGGAACATATTTCATCTGCCTTTGTCCGTTATCTTCAGTGAATTACAGTTAGAGGACCAACCAATTTGTGACTCTGAAAAAAAATACATCATGCTCAAATGGAAAAGGCGGATATATTCAGCCGACGAGAGGCTGCTCCACCAAGACTTGATCAAGATGTCAGGTCGTGGTCCATGCATTGAGATTCCTCTGACAGTTTGGTCAGCTGTGATTGAAGCAGTTCAAAGAGAAAATCTGGATCAGGCCAAGTCCCTCCTGATGAATACCATTCCACTTCAACCAGAAAAACTGGACCAGTCCAAGTCCCCAGATTCACCATCTACTTTCAAGCACTATCATGACATTGATCTTCACCTGCAGCCAGGCGGCACCATACAGGTGCAAATGACATCAAACGAGAGTAGAGGTTGTCACATGCCTGTTATTCAGCTGGTGCACATTAAACCAATGTTTGAGATTTGTGTCCAACATGTCCACAACCCCATCTTATGTTATACCCAATCAGCACAAGAGCCAACAAAGACTTCCTATAAAGACACAAAACAATACATAGAGATCTGGAAACCCATCTGTGAGATGGAATCTGCAGCGAATGCAGTGGAGGAAAGTAATGGCATCATCATTGAGAACCTGGAGGTAAAGTTCACTCAGTGGCTGGAAGGCACCATGACTGGAACATTTTTCTTACATCAGAAATGGATCACAGATTGGGTCATTGAATGCAACCTTGCTAAATGCTTGCTTTGCTTTCGGAAAAGAGGTCTGAAATTGCCTTTACCTCTAGAACATTCTGCACCGGTCGACCCAAAAGAGTTTACTTGGGTGGCTCATGGTTTCACAACCAAAGTAGATTCTAGAGAAACTGGAAGTAAAGTGGATTTCCATGTCAGTCACCTGCCAATGAAACATGTTCCTGAATGTGTTTCTAAGAGAAACACTCTTTTCACTGCCGAGATCATCCCAAAGCTCCTGCCTGACATGTGAGTTTACATTTCCTTTAGTTCCTCTTTTAAAGCTCTTCACTTCTGGTTGGTGATGAAATTCATTCATTTTCTCTAAAATGAATGTCTGTCTTTGTTTTCCTAAAGCCGGAAAGAAGCTGCTGTTCTCAACCTCGAGACAGCATGCAACCTAGTCAAGAGGATTGCACTAGGCCAGAAGATTCCCAAAAAAAGTAAGAAAAGTACTGAATATCCATCCAGCCACTTATTCATCCATTAACTAAACTAATAGTATTATCCAAAAAAAAATCATTGCAGAGAGGATTTTATTGTCTGGGTAATTATTGGAGAGGCAGAGTAGACTCTGGTCAGGTCTCCAGTCTGGCCAAGTAGATGGACAGAACAGTCCATTTCAAATAGTTTGAGCTCCTAGTCACCAAACTAGCTATGGTGACTACTAGACCAGTGTATAGCAGGACATCATAAAACTGTTCTGGTCTTTACCAGCAGTAGGAACGTTTTAAATCTAACCTCAGATTCAACACTGTACGATGTTATTTGTATTGTCCACCAGACCTTAACTCTCAATTTTTTAGTTTTATCTGGTTTAGTGTTAAATACTGATAACATTAATGCTATCTTAGAGTCAATTGGCTTTACTCAGAGAATTCACAGTCCTACCCATGCTTATCATCGTACTTTAGACCTTAGACTTTAGAAGAAATAACAGCACTGACGCATGAGAGTGATTGAGGGTGCTAAGACCTTCATCACGGCTGTAATTCATCCAATATTACCCAAGGATTTTATCAATTGGAACCATATATATTGCAAAGAGAATCAGGCCAAGCCAGAGCCCTGTAAAACTCTATTAATAACTCTGGAGTGTGAAGATTTATTGTTCACATGAACCCACTGCAATCAAGATAGCAGCTTGATCCAAGTAACACAAAGTCATGTTGCTTAATCTTCCAGTAATGCCAAGCAGTGTGCTGAAACACCAGATTGCCAGGACAAAGTTGCCAGCAACGCTGCCAGAGCTTAATGCCAGTCAGCTTCAAGCGGTTGCAGCTGCTCTAAATAACAACTTTACCCTGATACAAGGACCACCAGGTAAGAGCAGAAATGTGATGAATATTCCTGTTTCCACATACAGCGTTAAATATCTTGTTTATCTGACAGGAACTGGGAAGACAGTGGTGGGCGTGAATATTGTGTACTGGTTTTTGAAGATGAACTCTAAGAACCCCAGGATAAATGAAGACCCAAGAGACAAAGACAAAAAGGAAGTCATTCTCTACTGCGGTCCGTCCAACAAGTCAGTGGACGTTGTTGCAGGTATGTTTACTTTTTGAAACAATGTTTAAATTATTTCTGGTTGAACATTTGGATCTTGATTGGGAACCATGTGTGATTGATCCAGAGTATTTGATGAGGTTTAAGGAGAGTCTTCGGATCCTCAGAGTCTATGGCCAGCAAGTAGAGAACGTTGAATATCCTTATCCAAACAGTGACCTGCAGTTTTCCCAAAGGTCACTTCGCCAGGACAAGTCCAACCCAGAGCTCAGGTACTACTAATGACTCCTGAGATGTTTCCTTATCTATGCTTACATGTGTTGCATTGATTTTAGGAGCATCACTCTGCACCATCGCATCCGTGAGCCGGAAAACCCCTTTTCAGAAAAAATAAAAATGTTTGATAAACGGATTAGCGAATGGCTCAAGAAAGACTTGACTACTGAGGAAGTCTTGACTGCTGAGGAAGTCTTGACTGCTGAGGAAGTGAAAGAGTAAGCATAGTGGTTTCATTATATCCCTCAATAAAATTAAATAGATATAAAAACATGACATCTTTGTTCTTCCATCCAGATACAGAAAGACTCTCAGAGATGCTCGGCTATATGAGCTGAAGAGACATGACATCATACTGTGCACGTGCACACAGTCATCCACCCCCATCCTCTCCTTCGCTGTCAGTGCACGTCAGATCCTGATCGATGAAAGCGCAATGGCCACCGAACCCCAGACTCTGATTCCGTTAGTCTGCAACAACCCAGAACAGGTTCTGTCTCCTCAGAATGCTCCATTCTGGGTTTGCTCATGTTGACCAACCTAACCCTAAAGGTTTTTCCACCAAATGTTCTGGTTTCTCAGACTTCACTGTACCATGCTGTCTAACATGGTTTCCAGATTCATAGATATTCAATGATTCTTAACAGCCATGTTTTAGTTCACTTTCATTTAAATATCCCAAAAAGAATTTGATTCTTTTTGGGATATTTAAAACAAAGGATGTGTCCTTAGTTTTAAACATTAAAACAAAGGACACATCCAGAGAAGACATCACATCCGGTCCCTTGATAAAATAAAACAACAAATTTCAGGAGGAATAATTGATCATGAATATGTCCTACTACTCGAGTGTTTACTGTTTTAGTGCTAGCCGAGGTTTGGCTAGCGTCTAGTGTGTTGATGCTACCCAAGGACTGGTTAGCGTCTCCCTCATCAAACACCTGGACACACGTTGTTCTCTTGAGGTCTGGAGTTGACGACCCCTAGCTTATAGAATGGTCTAAAGATGTTTGTCTCATGCTGCCTCAAAGTGCGCAGAGTTTCTACAATATCTTATCATTGAGAGCCTGCTGACCAGCAGTATCTCCATCTGGTCTGGGAGCTGCAAGGCCTCAGACTGGAAGTCTCTGCAAAAAGTGGTGAAGAGAGCGGAGAGGATCATTGGGTCTCCAATCCCCCTATCCAGAATATTGCATGCAGTCGCTGCTTAGCCAAAGCAAAGCAGATCCTCTCCATGGTCTGCTCATCTGATTGGCGTTTAGCATCCGCTGCAGAACAGCCAGACTCAGAAATAGTTGTCTCCCACTGGCCATCAGATTGCTCAACAATCCCATCCATAAAACTGTCTGAGACAGCTTGAAACTGCTAAGTTATAAATATTTAGCATATTTGTATATTATGTAATTATAGGCACACTTGTGTTTTGTGTGTGCTCCGGTGGTCAGGCGATGACATTTCATTGCCAATTTCCCTTATGTGTCTTTGTGCAATGAAACTGAATAAGTCGAACTGTATTTTAAAAACAAAAAATTGAATTTCTCCGAAAAAAATTGTTTGAATCTTCAGACAGAAAAGTTTCTCCAGCAGTCTGGTGTCCGCTGGCTTCTGTCTGATCTCTGAACTTTGTGGTGGTCTGCCAGGTGGTGCTGATTGGGGACCACAAACAGCTTCAGCCAATCGTGAAGAACCAGAGCGTCAAGAAGTTGGGGATGTCCAGGTCTCTTTTTGAGCGTTACTACACCAGGCTCCATAAAAACATGGCTGTGATGCTGGACACCCAGTACAGAATGGTGAACATCAAATATGTCCTCAATGAGTGACAGCAGCAGTGCATCATAACTCATCATGCTGTGTTTGGTTTTAACAGCACAAGGGCATCTGTGAGTTTCCCTCAAAGCAATTTTATGAGAGCAAGCTGAAGACGGGTGTGGAGCAGCCGAGCAGCCTCTTGCGTGTTAACGGCAAGACTATGCCAATCGTGTTTGGACACGTTGAAGGAGAAACTGTTCGTTTGGTGGTGAAGACTGCAAAGGGCAACAACAAATCTAAAGTCAACCACAATGAGAAAGAGAAAGTGGTACGTAACATTTTCTGTTCAGCTACCAGAACCAAAACGTGCCTGAATGTTAGAAGATGGTAACTTTTCCAAGAGCATCTCAAGGTCATGTCATCCATCCATCGAGGGACTCGGGAAAGGATTGTATTGATTCCAAGCAGGAGTTGCTTTATACATGATTAAACCTGCAAGTAGATGAACAAGACGTCTGAAAGTGATGATGATGCAAAACTAAAAATAATAATTAAGGTATTCTCTTCACCAGTCGCTATCCATCTTCAATTCAATTCTGTTTATTTCTATGGTGCCACTTCGCAAGTGTCATCTCACTTTACAAAAAACATTTAAATTCAATCACACACATTCTAACTGATCCCGTTCTCAAACTGTACAGTATGCTCTAATTGTTCAGAACTTTCTATCTAAGGAAACCCAGCAGGTCCTTACAGCATTCACTCCTCCTGGCCAGCAGGGGGCGACAATGCCTTTCATGGAATCATTACCTTTACAGCAATTCCTCATACAGAGCATGCAGAGGAAAGGAAAAGTTCCCCTTTAACAGGAAGAAACCTCCAGCAGAACCAGAACCAGGCTCAGTACCATGGGACCCGACCGACTGGAGGTTAGAGAAGACACAGCAGAAGAAGAAACTAATGAACTGATGTTGGATTATTTGTGATGTTCATGAAAGTAGAAACAGCAGGAGAGGGAGAGCGATGAGGTGATGGCGGCATCATGTCAGCCAATCAGAACACAGAGCAGGTGGAGCTGCCGTGAGGAGAAAATAACAGGAAACGAAAAGTTAAAATGACGGCAAACAATGCAAACTGGAGAGTAGTAGAAGAAGAAAGCGAGGAGGAGTGGCCAGGTTGTCCTTCAGTATCCAAAGCTACTTTCCTAATATTTCAAATTCAAAAATACTTTATTGATCCCAAAGGGAAATTAAATGTTGCAACTATCAACGATGGCTGTTGGCAGGAAAGATTTCCTGTAACGGAATCCTGATATTAATGAAGGATTTTAATTGCTGCCAATTGTTTTTCAGACAAAGATTGTTGAAATGCTCGTAAAAGCAGGATTGGATGAGAGGAGCATTGTGGTTCTGTCTCCTTATAACGCCCAAGTAGCAGAGATCCGAGAGGAGCTGACCAAGATGGAACTGGGAGGAATTACAGTGACCACCATCACAAAAAGCCAAGGTGAAAGTTTCTCTGGGACCAGATCTGGGGTCTCGTTTATGAAACACTGATTAGCATCTATGCTAAAAGTCTACGTGGCTTGGTTGGCAGACCATAGCTGGTCCACCGGGGCAGAGACTTCAGCCTTCCAATCGGTTAGGGTTAAAACATAATTTCATGAGCCAAAAATCAATGTGAGTGAAGTGAAGAGTTGAAAGAATCTTGATTTCTAGAAGCCATTGTAGCAGTGTGATAAAAGATTTTCTCACCGCCATCATGATTCTGATGGGAGGCTTCAGAGTTCAGGGTGAATGTTATGAAAACAATAGTTCGCTTTGCTCTGGGAGTTTGGAAGTCCAGCCACTGCCCCCTGCAGGTTATAGTGGAATAGTGCACCAGAACATCTGGCCCTAATTGCTAGAAAACATTTGTTTTTAATGGACTCACCAAGAGCCAGAAATGTGCTCCATGTTGGAGTCACTAGGAGATCTTAGCTGTCAATGAAAACGTGTTTCTTCCTGGTCGCCCCTTTGCAAGGTCTCCTGGCAGCGCCGACGCATCCGTTATATGAGAGACGCACAGCGTTGGCGTCCATCAGTCTGATTCTGACACCTGCTCACATCTGATGGGTTGATCTTTGGTCCACATCATGCTGAGAGAGGAAGGCAATATACAGAAACCCGAAAAATGTTGGCAGACTTTAAGATTTAAGTTGGCTTATTGGAATTTTTTAAATATCCTCAAGCATAAATAAAACTGCTGGCTGCTGATAATAAAGTCGATCTCTGATTAAAGGTTAGAAAATCAGAAGTAATGGCTTCAGTTCTGCACTGCCAGTTTCCTCCGGCTCCTAAATGAAGGTAAATTTGGGTCAGAGGTCATGTGAAAGACTGCATGTTTTCCTGCTGAGTTTATTTTCAGAGATCACAACCTTTGATGAGAAGTGAAGTTTCAGTTCCTACTTTGTTTGGACGCCCCCTTTATAAATGACACCCCAGACTCATAGTCAGAGCTGTGCCTCAGCCCGGCATCAGAACCAAACCAAACCCAAATTCTGTTTTCTCCCAGGGAGCGAGTGGCGCTACGTGATTCTCTCCACAGTCTGCTCCGTTCCCAGTGATGAGATTGAGAAGGAACCGGACGGCGCCTGGATGTCCAAACATGTTGGCTTTGTAGGAGACCCCCACCAGATCAACGTAGCCATCACCAGAGCCAAGGAAGGGCTGTGCATCATCGGTAAGGACGGGACTGTGGACTACAGAAGGGATTCTTAACCTTTTTTACCTTGGGGTCCAATTTTTCCAGAGCCCATTTATATACTAACCATCTATTGGTTTACCAAGTTGACCTGACTTTTATTCAGTATAAAAATCAAATCCATGTATGGTTTACCATCGAAAACAGAAATAAAATTACATCATAATGGGATAAGCATAAGATTTATTGATCATTTGTATGTAAATCTGCACATAAAACATCTGAGCAGGCCAGAAATTCATGGAACGGATTAAACGGCAACAGCACTAAAATTCTAAGATGAAAAGTTCTAGAAAAAACACAAACATCTGCAAATGTAAAATTGAACATTTTCAACTTTTGAAACTCAGAAATGTCCATGTTTTTTAAGAAACTGTCATGAAGTGTGTTGAGGTGGTGAGGGAGGACGCCAGGAGACCCAGGTAGAATGAAGGAGGTTGATTTAATAATGAAAAATGCACAGGAACAGTTCCACAAATACTGGCAGCACGGTTGAGGGGAAGCCAGGGCTCACACCGCTACCAGGGCTCACACCGCTACCAGGGCTCACACCGCTACCAGGGCTCACACCGCTACCAGGGCTCACACCGCTACCAGGGCTCACACCGCTACCAGGGCTCACACCGCTACCAGGGCTCACACCGCTACCAGGGCTCAGTTTGTACTGTTGATCTGAAGCCGATCAACAGTACAAACGAGTGGAAGGGACAGGCAGAGTTACGTGACGAATGAAAACGACATTGATCAGCACAAGACGAGGACCCGACAAGGAACCAAAAACAGAGGAGAGATTAAATACACCTGGGGGTAATCGGGGAAACGAGACACACCTGGGGGTAATCAGGGAAACGAGACACACCTGGGGGTAATCAGGGAAACGAGACACACCTGGGGGTAATCGGGGAAACGAGACACACCTGGGGGTAATCGGGGAAACGAGACACACCTGGGGGTAATCGGGGAAACGAGACACACCTGGGGGTAATCGGGAGGAACAGGACAACGGGGAACTCAGATACAGAAAACTCAAAAACAAACACAGAACCTGACAGAAACTTGATTAACCTCAAAGTTTCTGTTTTTTTCTAAAATATTTCTAAGGTTTTTGGCAAAAATATGCTAATTTTTTATATCTAACGTAACAAAAAAAAAAAACCTGTGGAAAATGTGAAAATTGGTTAAATGAAATTATGTGCTCAAAAGTAAATACATTAAAATATATAATTTTCAAATTAAATGTATTGAAAAAAAAAAGTACAAATGAAAATATAGCTTTATAATCTGCAAATTAATTTGAAAACTGCTTCAACTGACAGAACCAAACAATAATCATAACAGTTTATCTTTGGACGAACTACGACGCTGTGTTTTTATTTGCCTCCTAATGAGACGCATCAGATCCGGTCTGGGTCCAGTGGGACCAGACCGGACCAGGCTCGCCTGCAGAGCCTCCAGCAGCTCGGAGTGTCGGGTTTTGGTTTTGGTTGAAGCCTTAAAGCCGAATCCTGATCCACTGGTTGTTAATGGGGGGTTAGGTCCGCTCCAACACACCTGGCTCCTGACTGCCGGTGACGCAGGTGAAAGTCCGGTACCAGTCCAGCAGTACCAGACTTTTGCAAACGTTTTCCAGTCATTTTGAACACTCAAACACTTTCCACAAGAGCTACATTCACCCATTCTCTCACATTTACACACCGATACACAGATCGGTGGACAACTTGGAGCCAAGTGCCTTGCTCAGAGGCACAAATCAATCTTACAACTTTCTAATCACAAGACCACTACTTTGGCCACAGACCTCCCCAGATAAAGGTCCGCTACCAGTCCAGCATCTGGTCCAGAATCAGATCCATCTTTAACTCTGCTTTCTTCTTCCCTTTTCTGGGAAAGGCAACCAGAAGCTGCTACGACTCAACCGTTCATGGCGCCCCCTGCTGGACTACTACGGTCTGCACAGCGCAGTGACGGATGCAGAGAAGATCTCGGTCTGAAGCCGATCATCAGTTGGGACGGAAACCACGGAAACCACAGGACTCTTATGCGCTACCTTTATCCACTTTCCAGACACTTTGATGATTTCACATAAATTATTGATGTCTGTTTGATGGGTTTCTATGTAAAACCGAAAATCATGTTTGTTGAGAATATTAATACTGATCCCAGGAATAAAACAGGTCCGGTTCTGATTCTACCCTGGATGAATTTATCCAATCACTGATCTCAGGTTTTTATGGCTGGAAGGAATAATCTCTGATGATGTTTTACTTTAAGGAGCATAAATTTAAATATTAATAATTGTTTCTATTGGTCTCATTAAACTGGATTAAACAACTCAAATGTTTCGGTTCATTTTAAAGCTGTGCTTTGGACCAGAACCTGGTTCTGGAGCATTTTCATTGTCAACCATAGCACTGTTGCTAGGCAACAGGGACCGGTTTCAGACTGGATGGAGATGCTTTTGAGTCTGGTGCTAGAATCGCCATGGTTACAACAGCTTCTCCTTGGTACGACCCGACTGCCGCGACCCGACAGATGCGATTGATGTTTTCAATGTCAATTAAGGATTTATTAATGATTAAATAAGGTGTAGTTACTATAAATGCTGCCAATGGACCTTCAGTTCCAGCGCCGCCATGTTGGCAAAGTGCTGTGCTGTAGTACTACCACACTGTAAGCCAATCACGGTGTTGGTTGGCTTCTTGCTGCCACTAGCTTACAGGTTAGCGGTCCTGTAGCTATCATACTAGCATGATGAGCATGGAAGTTAGCGACTTCTTGTCCTCACATTTCTGATTGAGGCTCCTGGGCTCCATTTGGCTCCCACCTCTCCAGGTAACAATAACTGAGGAAGTTTCTCACAGAGGAACTTTTTGAAACACGATTTACTCGTGATCTTTCACATTTGCATCTCCTGATGAGAAAGTCAAATGTGGATAATATTTGTAGTATTTTTATGAATAATACCTTAAGAAGATAAATAGCTTCAAGCAGAATTACGGTTGTGCTTTATGAATCCATGGTGTGTATCTTGTAACGCTTGGGTTGTGTTTAAGGGAGGAGAGGAGGCGGCAGAAAACTCACAACCGCACCGCTACCGCACCGGTACCGCACTGCTACCGCACCGGTACCGCACTAGTACCGCACTGCTACCGCACCGGTACTGGGGATTCCACAGTCTTGTCCTTTAATAAACATCTTCACCAACCTTACAAAGCCGGTTGAACGGCTGCTGTATTATTACCAAACATGAAAATGAGCAGAGTCCAAACTACCCGTAAAGTTAAGGAGCTAACATGTCCATGTAGCGACTGTAGCAAGTTTCTCCCACGCTCTACAGAGGAAGCAGTGGCGCATACTCGTGACGTCATTAGAGATGCTAGAGTATCTTAAAGAGACAGTACACAATTACGGCTGTTACAATCTGATGTCTCACTAATGCTGTGCTTCCTGCCTGGTTTTTATTTTGGTGGTCATCCCCTTATAGGGAACAAACGGGTCCGGTTCTGATCAGGATTCACTCCTGCTCAGCAGTCTTAAGGAGGCATTTAATACAAACATTAATATTCAAGCAAAATAAATTAGAACACAAGCAGGTCTGAGTCACATTAATAAATATCGTTAATTTATGAGTGTGTGAACCTGCAGTTATTTGTTACCATGGTTACATGGTAAAATCTACCATGGTTAGATTTATTTACCCTCCCTCACCCACTGTGCCACTTTCTCTCTGTCCTTGTTAGCCAATCAGCTCTGGTCTGTTCTTCCAGCTTTCGCTGTCCCAGTATTTAACCTCCAACCATCTCACTCCTTCCTGATCCTCTTGCTAAACCTGCTGGCCTTTTGCTGCTTAGTTCCTCTTTGTTTTGCTCTTTTTCCCTGTAAGTTTGAAACCCGACTCAGCAGAAACCCGGACAGCAGAAACCGTGACTCAGCAGATCTAAACAAACAAACAAGCAAGTCGCTGACTTTGGTTCTGACCCGGAGTTCATGGGTCCAGAACGGTTTGCTTTTCTTATCTCTCCCCAGCAGACGATAAAAGTCCGACTTCGTACCACTGGGATCACAGTTTCTATTTTCTGAGCCTTTTGGACCCAAAGAACCAGAACCATGAAGGTCTACCTGCTGCTGCTGCTGCTGCTGCCGCTCTGCTCCGGTAAGAACAACTCTGCATCCCATCAGGACCCATCAGAACCAGTCAGAACTATAAGAAGTAATCAGAACCAGTCAGAATAATCAGAACCTGGAAGTATTTGGTCTAACCAGAACCTAACTGTGGTCAGAAACAAGGTCCTCCTGGTATTCTGCACAAAGTTCTGACCTGAATCCTGGATGTTCTGTTGAACTTTAACTGGATTAACAGAATTCTGGTTCTGAGAGCAAAGTTGGGTCTTTTTGTTTTTTTCCCCTCCAGGGGCTTTTTGTGGGCTCTAGTGACCCTTATATGGAAGTAGGCTGACAGGAAAGGGGCAAGGAGGGGGGAAGACATGCGGCAAATATCGTCGGGTCTGGGAATCGAACCTGCGACGGCCACGTCAAGGACTAAAGGCCTCCAAACGTGGGTCGCGCTAACCCCTACGCCACCACAGCACGCCCCAAAGTTGGATCGTTAAACAGGCAAAACACTTGAGCATCATCCTGGAGTCTCCAGAGGCGGTTCTGGTCGGGATCTTCAGTACTAGATTCTGCGCCACAAAGCAAAAAAAATTTAATGTTCGTAAAAAATGATTGAACTCAACGTTACTGAATCATAGCCGTTAGATCACCAATCAGTTAACGATCAATAATCACTGAAATCATTTGAAACTGAAAAAAATGATTGAAATGAAGCAACAAATAAATAGAAACCAATAGAAACCAGAGGTCACTTCTGAATTGTCCAACAGAATTGATTAAAAAACTAATTAATGAAGCAGAACTGGAGAAAAACGGAAAGATGAAATATTTCCACCACAGAGACGCTGGTCAGACGGCCTAGTTAAAGGCCTCCATGGTGCAGGATAGAAACTGATGACAGCTTAAAGGCCGATACGAACGGTTACCATGGTTTCACAAATCACAAACTTGGTTTTAAATATTCTGCTGTTAGAGCAGAATAATCTAGTCCAGATTTGAAAAGTCTAGGTCAGGGGTGCTCAAGTCCAGTTCTGGAGACTATCCTACCGTCCTGCAACTTTTAGATGCAGCCTTACTCCAACAGACGGGATCAGCTCTGAACAGGCCTGGTAACGAGCCACTCATTTGATTCAGGTGTGTTGGAGCAGGGAAGCATCTGAAAGTTGCAGGACGGTGCAAAAAACTGATTGAAAATCGATTTATTTACTGCATGTTTTTGTCTATTAAGGCTGAGATGGATCTGAAAGCCCTTTAAACCCCTCAGACTACGAACACAACAGAGACACAATTAAAACTGTCAGATGACTAATTACCCCGCGATAATAACCCAGAAATCGTCCAAATTAGGATGTATTTTTACTTCTTTCCAACTTACGGAACGTTTCTGTTTATATCACAGGTTTTTGGTGCCTTTCTATCCTAAAGAAAAAGATATAAAACCTCACATAACCTGTTATTAAAGCAGAAAGTACCGCGGCCACCGTAAGAAAGGCTTACAGTATTCAGTTATGCCGCATAACTGATCAGTACAGTTTTGCGAGGGAACGCAAAAGTTTTGCGAGGTAAAGCAAAAGAAAAAAATTCCCCATGTCCCCTAGGGGGCCCCGTAGAGGGGCTTGTGGTTGGACGTAACCCACTACAGTCAGATGGGAGGGGGGGAAGGGGTGCTGTGCGTGTTTGCACCTGTCGGCCACCGTATTTTTATATTTTACGTATTTTTATATTTTACTGCTGGCAGCCTCACAATACATCTGCTGCTGAACACAGCGAGGAACCGACTCGTGGAAAAATACAAAAATAACAAATAAAATGGATTTCACTGGCCCGTTTATGATTATCATAATTTATTCCTTGTTTATTTAAGCTTTAACTTACAAATCGTAATCACAGTTTCTTAATTTTTTAGGGGTGCTGAGGTACAGTTTTAGGGGTGCTAAAGCACCCTAAAACAGGCCTAGATACGCCACTGGCACCCAGAACAACCCGCAGAGAAATGAAAGGTCAACTCTAAAGGTCTAGGGTCGTCTTTGGGCCTTAGTGGATCCATGGCAGACGACCAAGGAGGAATAATTTCCCATAATGCGATGTGACGAACCCCAGTGCATTGTGGGAGAATGTCCAGGTGGCTCTGCTGTTCGCCTGGAGAGGTTCTGGTTCTGAACGGGTCGGTTAGTTCATGACAGAACCGGATCCATCCAGGATGGTTCTGCTAAATGGGTCAGGGCTTAAAGGGTTTTCCAGGTATTTCCCAGGTGTTTTCCAGGTGTTGTGCTCTGAGGGATGCATGAATCAGTTATTTATTGTAATTTGCCGTCGGGAACAATGAACATCTGCGGCAGTTCTCGGTGTGTTTGAGGCGCCCTCTGGTGGTGAAATATTGCCTCTGCGGTCCAGACTGGTCTGGATGTTCTGGGTCGGGCGGGTTCTGTCTGATTGTCGTGTTTGTTCTGCAGCTCAGCAGTTCCACATCAGCTGCTATGGAGAAGACTTCCTGATGGTGAACAACCTGCTGCTGCGGTGCACTGGGAAGGTCCGACAGGCCTGCTACACCAGAGGTGAGTCACTCCTCCTGACCAGCAGAGGGCGACAATGGAGAGGAGAAGCTCCCTTTTAACAGGTAGAAACCTCCAGCAGGACCAGTATTTGGATCAGCTGATGGCTTTAACTTTATTTAGTGAACTTCCTGATAAAGCGTTGCAGCCTGAAGGAACAGATTCATGGATTAGATTATAGATTATCAGCTTCGCTGCTGAACAGGAAGTTTATCATTTATTCTAGAGATTAAAGGAGGAAATCCTAGAAATTAATTTAATTTGGGATTTAAACGACATCCTGCTCAGAAATAACACAGAGGTTCTTTACTTTGGCACCAGATGTTCTGGACCAACCGGTCCAACAGAACCCGACCTGGTTGTGGACTTGCAGCCAGACCCGACCCGTGTCGCTAGGTCTGACTATTGGGTTTACATGCAAACTGGACCGAACCTCGGTCCGGTCCAGCAGAGGTTGTGATGGGTTTTCTGTCTGCAGATAATGGAGAGAAGGGCTGCACTCGGCTGGAGAACTGCTCCCGACCCGGTTGGACCTGCTGCCACACAGACCGCTGCAACGGAGACAAGAACTAGAACCTGACCGGCGGTCCAATCAGAACATTCATCCGGGTCTTGTTAGAACCTGGGCCCATTTAATGTGTCCTGTACAAATAAATAATCTATTGGTTGGACCAAAGATCAGCATTTGGTTTCTCTACAGAACATCTCACTAACAGAACCAAGCTGACCCGGTACCAGTCAGACTGTAGGAGAACTTCAGAAAAACCCAACAGAAAGGTTCTGATGAACACAGCTGGTTCTGTTCTGCTTTAGGTTTCATTAATTGACCCATTTCTGAACACTCATGTCCAGACATCGGGTCGCCTCGGTTCAGAACAAAGACCACCTGACCCGAGACCAAGACCAGCGCCGCGCTACATGACACAAAATGTGAAATATGATCAAAATTGCTAATCAAATTGATTTGAAGATTCACATTCCCATAAAAACACCTAAATATTAAATACTTAGAGCTGAAACAAATGTAACCAATATCTAAAAAGATAACGCCCTGGGCATTTGCCCAAATCATTCATGTCAGAAGTCGGTGAGGCTCCGATAAGATACATTTATTGGCCAACTGATTTATCAACCAGTTGATTTCTGGGCGTCGATTTCCTTCATTTTGGGGGATCATGATCTGCTGATACTTACATGTGAAGCTGATCTTATCTTCATCAGCAAAGGTTTATAAATTGACTGACAATTTATAAATTTAATTTAATTTGGGATTTAAACGACATCCTGCTCAGAAATAACACAGAGGTTCTTTACTTTGGCACCAGATGTTCTGGACCAACCGGTCCAACAGAACCCGACCTGGTGACCGCACAAACCAACAGAAATGCTTTTCATACCTTTATACTTTAAATATTTTCTTTTGACTTGTGAAATTTATTAAGATGCACAGATTTTTGATGCAATTTTTGATGCAATTTCTACACCACACTTTGTT
>CAEFZX010024592.1:0-17662 GCA_903066825.1 Alfaro cultratus
AAAAAAACAAAAAAAAAAAAAAAAAATTTAAAAAAAAAAAAAAAAAGAAAAAGTAAAAAAAACAAAAAAATTTTTAAAAAAAATTATTAAAAAAAAAAAAAAAAAAAAAAAAAAAAAAAGGAAACCAGTAACCACTTGCTGCATTCTTATTGGTTGTGCAGGAGGCTCTACTAATGCTTTCCAAAGATACAGTTGTATAATTGCGGATCTGTTTGCAGCCATTTTCATGTGTGAGTGTAAACGTTGAGTTGGAGGGCGTGGCCAGATTATTAGGATTTATAGTGACAAGACGCCCTAAAACAGGTAAAATCTCATTATGTAGGATGATTTTGTGCAGAAAATGTAATGAATATGTTTTGTATCATTCATAAATCTATCCTACCCTGTTCAAGGAGGCATAGTAGGTCACTTAAAGAAGAAAACATCTACTGGTAATCAAAATAGTTAGCTTAATGTGTAAACCTCAACTGTAGGGAAATTCTAGTGTAGAGAACAGGGCGATACATGTAAGTGTGTGACAAGACTGGAGATGGAGTCCCCTCTGAGGATTCACACACACACAGCGAGAAAGAGAAGTGGGAGGTAATAAGAATGGAGATTAGACTTTCGATTAAACTGCTTTCTTATTCTGCAGCCCTCCAACAGCTCTGACATGCAGCTTCTTAGAAGCAGCCGTGGCCAATTTGCCTTCAGCGTTTACCAACAGAAATGACTTTGAACGCTCACTTCTGAGAGCGTCTGAGTTTCCAATCGGCAGCCATGGCACTCAGAGGGGAATGTGTCATCGCTGTAGTGCCGGGGTGTTGCACTAAACTACAGTGGTGTGTGCGTGCCTGCTCATGCATATGCATATGGAACAAATATACTCCGACATGAAATAAACAAAACAACAAGGAAGCTGTCAGCAGATGGCAGACGGGGTCACAGGAGACGGATGTGATGGTGCGCCCTCATGCTCGTGCTCAAACAGAGACGCACACAGAATAGGTTACACACACTGAAAGTTAGTGGAAAGACAATCGCTGTCAGCGTATCACAGATGTGTGAGATTGTGGGAGATTCACAAGTTTGCTCTGAAAACAAACGGCGAACATCTCCCAGTTCCTGCCTCACATTTTTGCTGACATATTTTCACTCTGAGCTTTGAAGAAAGGATTTGTGGAAAAGCTGCTAGTTAATTTCCATTTATGGCAGAAAGTGAGGGGCTGCGAGTGTATGTGTGAAGATGCTTTTATGTTGGGTATATTCCAGAAAACAACTGGGCTGCGAAGGGAATTACTGTTTCACAAACTCATTATTCCTTGACACTTTAATCTACTGGAAGGTTGCATCCATTCAGAATCAAACAATGTAAAGCGGCCAAACAAAATCATTCAGAGGGCAACACTTCGGACATCCCTGTTTTACTGTGTGTTGCTCATCAGGATAAATATCAACTTAATATCTGGATGATAATTTATCTAGTTAACTGCCAGCAAATCAATTACTGTAGTACAATTTCTGAGTTAATTGAACAGGGCATTTTGTCTCATAGGTACAGCACTGAACTTAATGCAAACTCTTGCAAGTAAAGCCTGATGCTGATTTTAGTGATTTGTTCAGAACTGAGTGAAGGCAGAGAAAGCCGAGCCGAGCTGCAGAACGTCGGTCCGAGAATTTAGCCACCGACGCACAATATCCAGAGGAAATGTTGACAAGGTGTCAAACATCAGCGGCAAAGTTTGTGTTTGATGCGTCAGAGTGCGGCGCAGTCAGCAGCAACAACATATGGCCCCATTAAAAATAACACCAGTCAATTACTGGAGCAGGTTCGATATGCCAACACAGCGGATCAACCGCAGACAGCAATACTTAACTTTATGAGTCAGTCTGCAGAACAGAAGTGGAACAGATTACACAATAAAACCTGACACAAATTAAAACTGGGCTTTTCTGCATATCAATGTCTGTTTCCACTAAATTAACATTTTTACACATAAAAGCAGGGATGGCTTTGCTGGCTGCCAGCCACAGAAATTATTAGTATTTAAGTGTTTTACTGCCATAACTTCTTAAATACACTGCATGTTTTTAATCTCCCTGGTTTAGAGTGTAATACCCAGACACATTTCTGTGTTTTGAAATGCATATTTTATATTCTTATATATATTTATGTCCAGAGAATGAATGTGATGTCTTTTGTTGGATGTTTTCGGGTTTTTGTATTTTGATGCCTGCTGCAAACTAACTTTCCTTTGAAACTGAAACTTAAGGCTCTTTATAATCCTAATTCTGTAACTTTAAAAAAAATTAAATGTCTGTTCATGGTGAAGAAGTTGATTGATTACGATGATCCTGACAGGAAGAATAAAATGTCAATAAAGCGGGACACATTTCTCCCCATTTTAAAATGATTAAACTCACACACAGGCATAACAGTTCAGGCTTACAGCTCATGATTTCAACATGGTACACAGCTTTCTGAAGGAGGCTTGCAGGGTTTAGATCTCACTTTAGTCCTGACTGTTAAAGTGAGAGTGAACACTAAGCTGAGATCAAAAGTTTAGAAATACGACTGGCAACTACTGAGTCTGATCAGACACTCAGGCAAGCTGCCTCAAAGCAGAAGCTGAAAGATTTTTCAAAGTACATAAATCATCGGACCAACTGCAGCCTGTTGGTGCTGCTGATGTAAAATGGACATAAAAATGTATTTTTTATGGGAAGTGTTCAAGACCGGAACCTTTGCTGTTAAGGAAAAACAGACGGAGATTTATCAGAGAAAATGTTGATAAAGACCAGGATATCTGAATTCATGTTCTTTGGACAAAACTCAATTATCTGAACAGACATGTCTGGCATTAACAGAGCAAAGCATGGCGCTGTGAGTGTCATATGTGATGCATGAGGAGGTGCTTTAGGAAAAAATGTTCAGACTAACTGTTAAAAAGTAAAACTGAAACAGAACTGGACCCTGCAACATGATAATGCTCCAAAACACACGACTGAATTAAGAAAGTCCTGGGCAGAGTTTGTTTGTTTTTTTGTAACAGGCCTGTAATTCCAGCTGTTGTTGTATTGTTAAAAGGGGTGACGATCAGATTCTACATGTTCTTGTACTTCCACTGGATCGCAACCAACTTTCTTCTAAAAACAGCCAAGGTGGTTTAAAAAAAAAAAAACATAGAACAAACAAACAAAACAACACCCAGCCATTTTTCTGCAATAAATTTATGTTTTTTAGTGTCTGTAAAATAAGAAGTTACAAAAACAACTCAATTGTTAAGTCACATTTGACCAGCACTGCGCCGTTGCCTAGCAACCCCAGAAAAGACCAGCCCCGTTACTTAGCAACACAAGTAGAGCTCCAGCACATTTGGTCAGCTGGTTTTACCACTGTACAATGGCTGCTAGAAAAGACAGGTGGTCTACTATCCAGAAACAAACTTGCTGTGTTCTTATTATTTGTGCAGGAGGCCCTACTTCTGCTTTTCAAAGATGTACGGTTGCATAACTACGCATCTGTTTGCAGCCATTTTTATGTAAAAGTGTAAATGTGGAAACTGGGGGTGTAGCCAGGAGCAGATTATTTGGATTTAAAGTGACAAAGCCCTAAAGCAGCTATTCTGAACAGAGCTCAAAACTAAAATCTCATTATCAAAGAATGATTCTGTGCCAAACATGTAATGAGCATGTTAACATGTTAACCGGTTTAAGGAGGCATGATAGGTCACCTTCAAAATAACAGAGCATTTTTTTCTGTATGCATCTAGATATCGGTTAGGATTCAGTCCTCTGGTAAACATGTTTGTATGATCCAGTTTTCTAAAAATGTCCCACTGTTACAGGTGAAACTGTAAATTTGTGTAGATTCCTAACGAAACACATCGACCAACTTTACGACACACACACACACACACACACACACATAGAGACACAGCGCCACTCAGAAACTAAGAGACACGAACTGAAAATGATCTATCCGAGTTCTGCTGTTAGGAATCAAAGAGCCTCAGTCCATTCTCACCTCACCAACCCCGAGGCTACTTCTGCTCTATATTTACGGGCGAGTGTGTGTCGGCGTGTGTGCAGCTGTCGCCTCAGGCTCATCAAACTCTCAGCATGTAGGGATGAACTAACAGGCATCAAGGCGACACGCACATCATCATCACAACATCCTATTTTGGTCTGATCCCGACCTCCAAGTGCCCAGATGTCAAGCTGCCGTCACGCTACGAGATCGACACCGGACCTCACGCTGCGACCGCGAGACGCCGATGAGAGGGAGGAAAGATTAAAGGAGCAGGTGAGGAGAGGAGAAGGATGGGAAGAAAACATGAGGCAAAGCTGGAAAATGGACAATCGCAGAAGACGAGAGGAAATGGGAAGCAGGGAAAGTATCAGGATAAAGGAGTCAATTACATTGAATAAAGTTCAGTAGAAACTAAAGGAAAATAGTCAAAACACTGCAAAAACACTACATCTTACCAAGTATTTTTCATCTTTCTACTGAAAATATCTTAGTTGTTAATTGAATGATACATTAAATAAGCTGTATTGCTTTTATCTCTTTCTACCAAAAACTGGAGGATAAAAGTCGTCACTCTGGTGCTTTGGTCTCCACTAAACATTTTTTTAAAAGAAAGATTTTCTTTACTTTACTGAGACTTCAAAATTTATTTTATTTGTTGATTTTGTTGGTTTATTCTGGATATTTAAAAAATGTCTTTCAGTTGCAGTTTTAAAAGTTCATTAGAATTTAAAGTTTATTGATCTTTGAAAATCATTATCCCATTAACATTATATTACTTGAAAATGGTTTCAAAACAACAATGTTATCGTTTATTGCAATAATTTAAGAGGCAATTTATCATCCAGCAAAATTTATCACGACAGGCCTGAAGTCAGTGGACTTGAAATAAGAATACCAACTTATAAGAAACTTTCCAGTAAATATAGCAGCTTGTTTTAAATAAATAATTCCTTAATATTGATGAAAAGGTTCTAGTTCCACTGGCGCTGTTACCTAGCAACACCAGCCAAGCCCGGCCCGTTACCTGGCAACCCAGTTCTGGTTACACTGGGAGATTATTTCACTTTGACATAGGAAAATGACATTGCTATAAGTGAAATAATCTGCCAGTGAAACTGGAACTTTCTCATCAATAGTAAGAATGTATTGACTTAAGACAAGCTGATATCTTGCTGAAAAGTTCATTCTAAGTTAATAGACTTTAAGTAAGACAAACTGCCATATCTGAAGTAGAAACTAGATCAGAAATACCTGGTAAGTTTTTGTGTTTTTGCAGTGAAGTAGTGGCAAAACAAACCTTGATGAAGCATTTATTTACCTTAATCTACTTCACATTTGGTCTTCATGTTGCTGTTTGTTCGCTAATGTTGGAAAAATCTTCACAAAATTACATTTATGTCAAGTTTAAATTACACACAGATGGACTTATTTAGAAATAGGATTTTGTTTAGATGTATCAGAATAAATAAGGCTAAATAATTATGTTTTATGCGTTTTCATCACATAAAAATGCATTGAAAAATCTGGCACTTAAAGTCTTCCGTAAAATTCTTTAAGCAGAAATATGAAGGTATTTCACACCTGTTCCCTGTGAAGAAAGCATTTATGTTAAAATAGGAAAGAGGAGAGAAAAGAAAGTGGAAGCAGGGAAGTAAAACCAGAGTGTCCTTCAGAAGTCCCGTTGCGACAAAATGAAAATTAAGAAAATGAAAAGATGGGAGGATGATAGTGGGGATGAACGGAGAGAAACGGGAAAGATTAGAGGGATGAGTTGAGTTTCTGAGTGTGTAAGCATGCGATAAGCAGCAGCTATCCAGCTGGATCTGCCTGAAGACAGATACCGATAAGAGTTAATCTGCTCTGATGATAAATAAACCCAAACAGTCTTTAAAAGAGACACTTCACTGTTACTGAGTCGCATTTCCTCTTTGTTTAACTTCCAAATGTAAGAACCGGCAGCGTTTTATTCACTTTATTTTGAGGAAATCAAGAAAACGTTGGAAAATGTGAAATGCGTGAATTGTTTGTATGACCAAATGATGATTTATTTGGGTGCATTTGCGACTAAAAATCATGGGTAGAAAATATTTACTTTTATATTAAATGCAAAATGTTGGTATTTTTAGAAGAATTTTGGCTCTTTTTTCAGCAAATGGCCTTTTTTGAGTCTGTTAACGATTAATCGTTTGTCAAATTAGTTTTTCAATAATAGATTAATCATGATTAATCATTCCAGCCCTACAATTACATTCAGTATTTTAAAGGTTTTAATCCGTTTGGTGCTCAAACAGGTAGACTTAGACATCCTGAACATGACTGAGTGTTAAATAAAATGGAGATTTTAGACAGATATATTGATCCAACTCTATTTAAAATGATCACATAAAATGCTCAAACCTGAATACAAATATAAATATGTTTAAATGATCATAATAAAAAGAATCAGATGTTCACCTGTGTGCATCACCTGCAGAAAGTGGAGTCTTCTGGTGCTTAAATATTACACAGCAAAAGTCCAAAGGCCAAGAATAGCTGCAAGGTTTTAAATGCAATATCACATTTTCATAATGAGAGCCAATGAGCCGTAAATCCCTGCTGACACAGTTATGGAGTGAGATGAGCTTATGGCAGCGATACTGAAACTATTAAACACTCCCTACTTCTGGCACTGTGTGTGTGTAACAGAGCACGTGTGTGTGAGATTTTAGACTTATATTTTTATGTATAAATGAACATTTATCAACAGGACAGAATGTGGTAAAGTCCAATTGTTTATACTTCTTAGTTCACAACTAGCCTGATTAACAAGCATGTGGGTGTGTGTTTGAGTGGATGGATGTAACGTTTACACTACCACTAGAAAATGGCTTTATTTAACCGTATATCTTTGAAAAGCAGCAGTGGAGCCTCCTGCACAACCAACAAGAATGCAGCAAGCGGTTTCTGGATGATCAGTCAACAACAAAGCGCTTGTCTTTTCCAGCAGCCATTGTACAGCGCATATAGTATAAAAACCAGTTGACCAACCCACTTGGTTGCTAGGTGATGGGCTCGGATCAGCTGGGGTTGCTAGGCAACGCCGCAGTACTTGAATATTTTGACTCAACAATTGGGAGGTTTTCAAAACGGCTCATTTTCCAGACACCATAAAAAAAAAACATTAATTTATTGGCAAATAATAGCTGAATGGGTGTTTTTAAGTGCTTGGAGATGTTTAAAGAAGGATTAAAGACACAAATGGAAGTAGGAAAAGAAATGTAAATTTTACACATTTTTGGACCTTCTAAATGTCTTTTATACAACAAATAAACTCTCTGCACTGATTTCCACTGGAAAACTTTTCAGAATTATTCAGTCATTTTAAAGGGGATGAATATTTACGCAGTCACTTATTTTATGTAACATATTTCACTTTAAAGCATTTAACATTTGTAAAAGCCATATTAAAAAGGCTAAAACGTGCAAGAGGGTGAATGTCGGCACCGTCGCCATATTTAGAGCTTGTATTTTAGCCAGGATGTTTTTTAAAATCCTTTTTTTAATAGTTACAAAAACTATGGTTTTTGAAAGGATGAGTTTCCAGAAGTATATAAATCATATTATAATCCTGTTTATTTTACAATGAGGAGGCATTGTTGGGTAAATATAAAAGCAATTACAATTGCAACAAACAAGTTGTTTAAATTTTAAATCCTGAACATTATTTTCCATTGGGAAATCTAAATTATGGATAGTGGAGTCATTCATATAAAAGCTTTTCAAATTAGTTTAAAATTAAACTTTTTCCAGCTTCTGTTTCTGTCTCCCTTTTAGTATCTGAGCTTTTGAATAAGACAGAAAAAGAAGATTTTTGTTTTCTGAAGCCTAAACTATACAGATGTTAATTTACTGGGCTGTCAGATGAAGTCAGAAGTCATTCTTTTTAAATATGGGTGGATTTTTTTCTTACCCTAAAACTAATTTGAGTAGCTCTTGATTCCACATAGTTACGCGCACAAGCCGAGTTTCTATTTCCCCCCATCAGGTTAACGATCGCTGACAGAGCAAACTGGGGCAGGTTGTAGAGCATAAAGTGCAAATTTTCTCCTCTTTTTCTGCAGATAATGAATTTATTTAGCATTTCAACATTTCACACACACACAAGCTCATTCTGGAATATTTTGCTTGGATCCGGATTCTTTATTGGCGGCTGGTTGACATCGGAGACTCATTAAAATTTGACATCACCTCACTCCTGCTTGTTATGTGCTGAAAAGAACGGAGCCTTTTTGACTTCAAATCGTTATGCCGTCCACGTATGTTGGAGATTAGATCGAACTCGGCAACATTAACACCTTAACAAGAGTTGTCAGCGTTGTTTTGTCTCCACTTCACAGCATCACATAAAACAACTCTCACATTAATCACAGCAGCCGATCCGTCAGATCCTCAGCTTTGATCGGCTCCCCAGAGATCAAAAGGAAACAAGTGCTCTTTCTGGTTCTTACAACAGTTTTATATAAAGAAGAAAGGAAACCCGCTCCAAAGAGTGGCTAGTGTTAAAGTTAGAGGGGTAACAGTGCAAAGAAAGCCTGACTTGGTAAGAAACTCAGGTTTGAAGAAACAATCTGGAATATTTGCTGTATAGAAAATTTAAAAAAAATCAGTAAGTGGGACCAAGTCAGTGTTTTGAAAGTTACAAATATCAAATTGTTTAACTAAATCCAAGTTCCCAACCAAGTCGAAACGTCAAATGTTAAGTTGCTTTTTAAAATAAATTTCCCCCAAGTCTTTATGTAGTCTTCTTCAGAAAATTTGGTTAGAAAAATTATTGATTTATGTAGCAAATTCTGCAGAATAACGGTCTATCAAAAGATGAAATTATTTCAAAACTTTAAACATGATTCAGTTAATATCATTCAATTTTAAAAAAAACTATTTTTGCATGTATTTGTACTTTCATTTGGGTCTCAACAGTCTCTAAAAACAGACTTTAAAAAAGCGATTTTAAAAAACAACAACAACCATTTTCTGAAAATAAGCTCATATTTTTTTGGTGTCTGAAAAACGAGCTGTTCAGTCACATTCGACAGGCACTGTGCCGTTACCTAGCAACTCCAGCTGAGCTCAGCCCCGTTACCTAGCAACCAAGTAGAACTTCAGCACGTTTGTTCATCTGGTTTTATCACTCTATGTATAAAGTGTTCTGCTGTTGATTTACCATCCAGAAACAACTTGCTGTGTTGTCGTTGGTTGTGCAGGAGGCTCTACTAATGCTTTTCTGCAGCCATTTTCACTTGTTAGTGTAAACTTTGAGTTTGGGGGGCGTGGCCAGCAGCAGCTTATTTGGATTTAAAGTGACAGATGCCCTAAAAGAGCTCAAACCAGGACTGAAGTCTGATTATATAAGAATGATTTTCTGTAAAAATGTAATGATCATGTTTTGTTTCTGACCTGTTCAGAGAAGTATAAAATGTCTCCCTTAATGTCCAGCTACAGAGTTTTGGTTGGATTTGCCTTATAATTACTGCTGGTTTGATACCTTCCAATCATCACTGCAGGTTTATTGATGGCATCTTTAGGAATGAAGGGATTGTGCTGCAGTGACCAAAAGATCATATTTGTTTCCACCAGCCTGATTGAGTTCTCACACCAGAGTGTCAAGACAACATTCGTCACACTTTACAGCTCCAGCAGCAGCAGCCTGGACTGTTTGCACAAAGCAATTTGGCTTCATGGATTCCTGTTGTTTGTGCCAAATTCTGGCCCACCATCTGCCACTTCAGATGAAATCAAGATTTATCAGACCAGGCTGGATATTCCAGGCTTCCTCTAAGTTTCACAGAGCCTGAGTGAATGGGGGAGTTGCTGATACTGGTCCTTACTGCTGCTTTTAATTAACATTTACCATGATGGTAGAGGGAGGCTGTAGGTGTTAGTTTCTGAATTGTTTCTAAATTAATATGAACTTGTTCTTTGCATATTTGAGGTCTGAAAGCACTGCAACGTTTTTCTTATTTTGACTATTTTTCTTTTTTTGCAAACAAATACAAAATATTTGCTGGTAATTTCGCAGACATGTTGACAGTAGTTCATAGAATAAAAGAACAATGTTCATTTTACTCAAACATATAAGCGTATATAGTTTAGATTTCAATTGCTCTTTGTAAGTCTTTTTTTCTCCTCGAGTTTTTTCCGTTTTTCTTTCTTTATTGTTTTGTTTTTCAGAATGGGGATGTCACATTTTTGTCATGTTCTTTCTCATGTTGGTTGGTTGGTTTGTTTGTTGGCTGTCCCGTCAAAAAGCAATAAAAAAATAGAGCTAAACAAATAAACCTTGATTCTTTCATGCAAGTTTGAAAAATCCTGTAATTTGCCAATGTGCAAAACGCCTGGGTGGACTTAGCTCCGCCTTCCAGACGCAGCTCCTCCTGAGAGCTTAGGTTTCCAGGCTCAGCGGAATGGTTGCCATGGAAACTCCCTCAAACATGCATAAAACAATCAAGGCAGCACTCCTCATTCAGAGGGTCGCAAATGGCCCCCAGGCCACACTGTGGACATCCCCGCCTTAGACGACAACATTTTGTTTATCAATTGGCAAAAGAGAAACAATTCTCTATCGTTCTCCTTCTACATGATACCAAAGCGTTACTGATTTCTAGAATGCATCTTTCAATGCATCACTTCAACAGATGTAGCTCCTCTTCTGCTTCATCAGTGAGAAAACGCTCTGCAAACGTTTCTACTCCACACTAACCGGGTAAGAAAGTCTGCAAACAGCTGCAGAGAAATGAGAAGTGAAAAGAAATTCAGCTCCTGTCTCTCTGAATCTCTAACAAACAAAAGGGGCGAAGTGATACGCGCTTCAGTGAGACGGCCGAGAAAATGACGCGCTTTCTTCAGACAAAGCCGTGTTATTTCTGACACAGAGCGTGTTCGTCCACAGAGCGTGTTCGTCCACAGAGCGTGTTCGTCCACAGCGTCAAACTGATTACAGGAAGAAAAGTACATAAAAAAAACTATCAATATGTACCTTAATGGACGTTTTTATTTTTGCACAATTATCATTAAAATCAATTTAGAAATGAGCTTTTCCTAATTGACCCCAACATAAAAAAATGCATCCGTTTGTCTAGAGAATATTTTGAATAGGAATCAAAAACGTTATGGTAAAATATTACAGAGAGATATATATTTATTAACACTCTCAGTCTTGAAATTTTATTTTATTTTTGTATTGTCGTTTCTCATTTACTTTCGTTTTGAGTTCATATTATATACTTTTTTAACTATATTTAGAAAACATGCTAATAAATCATGTTAATATGTAATAAAGTATTTTTTTTATTCTCTCTCATTGGAACAAAAATTGTTCAAAGGAAAAAAATAAAAAATTGACTAAATATTAAACTGAACAGAAAATCAGATGCCACAACATAAAATACAGTTTCAAATGTTCTTTTAGTGTAAAATTAATATAAATTTAAAATGTGTTGCCTTTCTTACTGTGACAGGGTAACAAAGTGTATTATAAGCCTGGCGGGCCACTAGGCTTTACTTGTCCCCCCACCAGGCTAAGCACTGCTTATGTATTAAAGTTTTCTTTTTAAATGTTAGCAATTTTTAAGACAATATAATTGGTGTTCAGGTATCAATCTTCCAATCTTTCAATAACACATCATCATCATTGGAGACTCATTAATAGTTACAAAAACTATTAATGTGATATTTTAAAATTTCCTGTCAATTTTGAACATTTTTTTAACTCAAAAACAAGACGGGCTGCTGGATGAATGACCCTAACCCCAGAGCCCAACCACCGGGCTTAGCGAGTTTTCTAGGGGAAACCCTGTGTGAACAATTATTAAATCTCACCGATTTTCTGTTTCTGAAGTCAGATTTGTGGTTCCTAAGAGCAGCGCAACGCAGCAACATGGTTTCATGACATGCAGCTGGTGATGTTTTATTTCCCCGTCTGATCCGCTGCTCAGCCATGGCAGCTCATTAGTACCTTATAATCTCAGAAATGTCAATGCGTTTAGTTTTTTAGGTTGTGTTGAAATCTCTATAAATGTCCAGTTTTCATAAAACCTTGAATAATTTGAAGTCTGGCCAGATTCTCACGTAGAATTTTAAATCTGTGACTGAAATAATTTTTCTAATCCAGTGAAAAAGAATCCACAAATCTTTAAGTTTTCCACATTTTGTTACGTTGCAAACACAAACCTGCAGGAATTTTACTGAAATTTTACAACATGGACCAAAAACAAAATAGTCTGAAAGGTAAAATGTGAATGTTTTGCTTTTTATTATTTTCTAAAAATAGAAATTATGACTGTGAATTTTAATTCTGCCTCCGTAGCTCAGATGATTTTTATTTTACCACTGCAGTTGGAAATAACAGGAAGTTTTTCATCTAATTCTCAAAATTCCACTTTCATTAATTATTTTACGCATTTCAAGATTAATCGAATAAGACTGATGTGTTTAATTGATAATTTTACTCTTTATCGTCCCGCTGATATGAGGTCAAGAATACAAACTAATCATTTAAAAGATCAACACATTCTGGCATAACCGGCCCTTTAAGAGCATTAATGATTTTGATTTGATCCAAAATGAAAATGAGTTTGACTCTCCTGATGTAAACGGTTTAAACTGCAAATGTTAGCAACAAGTTCAATGCAGATTACCATCTACTGCATCGACGCTTCCATTTCTTTCTGCCATTTTCAGAGCTGTGACTAAAAAGTTGATTTAATCAATGCAACAAATGGACGAACTCAGCGTGCCGGTGCGAGATCCTCCCTGCGTCCGCTTGGCCTTCGCTACATTAACTTCTTTTTCCCATAAATAGTGACATAGAGTCAGCTAAAATAAATGCCAAGGCCTCGTCTCACTAAATGCCAATCTATCTTTAGGTTTCACGCAGCAAGGAGAACCATTAACCTCCATTCATCTGCTGATTGGCTGCGGTGCCGGAGTCTAGCTGATCAATAGAGTTTCCTTTTACCCTCCAGTAGCCTTGAAGGAAACCTTCAGTGTATTGATAAGTCCAGTTCCCGGTTTGCTCAAGCTGCTAAAAGTCCAGGGCAAAGTTTTGAGGAAACAGATTTTACAGAATCTTTCCTTCAGTGGGCAAGCATAAGGCCACAGTGGAGAGAAATTTATTCTTTTTTACTGGAAGGAACCTCCAGCAGAACGGAGATCAGTATGAACCAGTTTTATAGCAGAGAACTTAGCGAGAAGCCATTTTAAACTGAGGCTTTTAAGCATTAAAACTACCAAAGCTCAACTTAATGACAAATAGAAGATAATATTTAAGGACAGAAAACTTTGTCAATATTCTGCTAATGTCGAAAAACATAATTTCGCCATTGAAGTATCTCTATTAAATAAGAAACTCAGTTAAAAATCACATGTGAACAACTTAAATACAAAAAAAAAGATGCCACGTCGTCATCCTCCAACCACTTCCTGTCTTCTTCTTCTAATAATAATTAATGATGAATTGTTGCATTGTTTGGGAGGTTTTTGCTGGATTTCTCTTTTTCCCAAAAAAAAGAGGTTTTATGGTTTATTTATTGCTGTCCATAACTCACTGCTTGTACACAGACTGTTACAGATTATTGTTTTGTTGTCAACTGCAATTATTGGACAAACAAATGAGTTAAAAGTAACCAAACTCCAGTGAAAAGCATGCAAACTTTCAGAAACGTGAGCCTATTTGACTCAAGTTAAAGTAAAAAAGTAGCCATCCAAGAAATTACTCAACAATAAAAAAAAGTATTTGGTAAAAAAGGAAAGAACTGATCAAAACATCATTGATATTTGAAAATCACATCATCAGACGGACAAAAACATCAAGTTATGTGGAACATTTGGTAACTTAAGGACCAAAACAAAAATGTATCTTAACAATCAGGCAAAAGAAAAATGTTCAATATAAAACTATCAAGAAAAGGAAGTTTGTCTCTGGTGGTATTTTTGTTTGTTTCTTTGTTTAAAATAATTTTGCTCTTCATTCAGTGAAGTTACTCACAGTGAGTTTCTAGAAATTTTACTCAAGAGAAGCAATACTTCATAAAATTTCTCAAGTAAAAATAAAAAGTTCTCATAAAAGTAAACTTTTTTCAAAAAAAAGTTACTCAAGTAAATGTAACTAATTACGAAACTCAGAAGGAATATTCTTATGACAACAGAGATGTTTTTTCTCAAGTCTCTTTTCCAGAACAGGCAGGTTCAGTCTGATTTTTTTTTTGTATTTTATTTTGCAGTGGTACACACAAAGTTTCCTTAAAGTCCTAAATCTATTCCTCCCAGTACTGCTCATCATCACCTCCATCAAAAATGCACTCAAGCAGCAAAGAAGAAGAAGAAAAAATGAAACGTTTCCTCTGTTTGGTTTGAGTCGGGACTGGAGAGCCGGAGGATTCAGATAACGGAGAGAACTGTGGTGGAAACGAAAGAGGGCAATGAAGGTGAGAGGAGGAGGACGGAGAGAGTGAAAGGAAAGCGGGGAGCGACTTCTGATTTGCTTTAGCAGAAAAATTCACAACAAGGCAGGAGAAGAAATAACTTCAGTTGCTTTTCTTCACATCAGCGACAGAAGCAGTCGCCCGCCCGCATGACCAGCGCTGACATTTACGTTAACGCAGCCAGGCACTTTTCTCCCGTCATACATATTGGATCCTGCAGCTGCCAAACATTTGCAGATGTGACAACAGCTGTGCTTGTTTTTATGCATCAAATTAAACCCACTGAACAGAGCGAGCGCATTATAACTAATTCATTTAGCATCTACACTCGCTTTCTATTAAACAATTAGTGATGGAGGCACTTTTGCTGAATAATGGAGAGGCGTGTGATCACTGGGTGTGAAATGTCTGTCCATCATCATTTTTCATACATTAGAAACTAATAAAACCTCTTTTATACCTGTAGCAGCTCCATGTTTTACAGAAGTCAGTGCAAAGCATGTCTTATTTCAAGTCATTAACGTTTTCTGCATTCAGAATTAGGTTTTTTTTATTTGCAATTTAGTTAAAGTTGGAGCTATAAGGTCCTTAGAGATGTTTTCTGTTATTTACAATATTTTTTTTTTGTCCGAAAGAAACGCAAGGATGTACGACGGCGGATAAACGGATTTCCTAGAACAGTGAGTTGCTTCTCTGCCTTTAGCATGTTTTTTTTTTCATTTATATTTTTTAAATACATTTTTTGAGGTTTTTTCTATCAAATTTGCAACTTTTCAGACTCAGAAATGTCCATCTTTTTTTTTCTAGAAATTTCTGATATTGAACTCAAAATTTCTGAGTTTTTTTCTATCAATTTGCTCCGCTTTAACATATTATACACCAGCATACTTTGGTTTGTAGTATATATGGAAAGAAAGCTATGCCACGTTTGCATTTGTAAATACTGTAAAAGAAACTAGAATAACTTTAAATAGGAATAAGGAAGCGAATCTCCATTTTTACTATGAGTATCAACATGAAAGTCATGCGAGTGACTTGAATAAACATTCTTCTGCTGCTTCCCGAGTTGAGTTCACAGGCTGGGATATTAAACAGTCTTTTGAGGAACAGTAGTTCTGCACGGCAAAGCTCTAATTGGCTAAGCCGACTGTTATCTACGTACAGTTAAACAGCTTGAATCCGAGCCAGCGCGGCTCAGAGGGAGGCCAGATCCATATCTATCCCCTTCATTCACAGCTTAATTCAATTGGAGGGCAATTATCGACCGCCCCGAGGCTCCAAGATCCCCGTCGGTTTCAGTTCTCATCAGGGAGCTTCGCTGTGCAGGATCCCCGCTCAGCCCCCCGAAAGCAGAGGCTGATGTTTGTGTCGACGACCGGCGTGTAAAACAGAAAGCAAACAAGCGGGAAGGATCCGTCTGCAGCAACCCGGTGATTCAAAAGGAGCGCAGCAGAGTTTGTTTTGCAGAAAGAAGAAAGTCCAACATTTTTATCTCATGCAAATATTCTGAGCGGGATGTTTTCGTTTATGGTGCGCGCCGTGACAGAATATGGATTAAAATGTTTCTAAAAACAGATAACTACAAACCCAGAGCACTGTAAAACAGAAAACTAACAGAAATATGCTAAGTTACATGTTTTGTTATTTATTTGAACACAAATAGATTTTTTTTAAGATAATCTTGATTCTACTTATTTTACATGAAGAGTGATTAAATGTTTTGCTTTCACATGTAATGAGGCGAAGTAGCGGTTTTGCTGTCGCCAGTGATGGACTCCATTAGTTTATTCATTTCTGAGACAGATTTCCGTCTGAACGTGTGTGAGAAGTGGGATTACAAATTTTTACAGAGACAAAAAAGGAAACACACCTAAAAACTAAACCCCAAATTAACTTTTTTTGAGCCAACTCAGCCATTATTTTACCTTTGTTTCTGAAAGGACAGTAAAAACTTGTTTTGCATTTTGTTCACTTCCGATACCGATATCTGAGGTTTAGTATCGACCGATCCGATACTGAAAATCAGCTGAATTAAAACATTTCTGTTCTTAAAACACAGAATAGGGCTGTTGCGAACGATTGTTTTAGTAATCGAGTGTTCTATTGATTATTTTTACTATTAATTGAGTAATCGAATAAAAAATTTGGTAAAGTAAAATATTGGTAAATTCTACCATAACAGCAGTATTAATGCTGGATATCAGCATCGGCTCAATCTTTCATATTAGAGAATTTCAAACATTTACTTTTCTGTAGTTTAGAAAATTAATCTGTAACAATTACAGTTCACTTTTAAGTTAACCTGGACAAAAATTATATATAAATATGAAATTATATTCAATTTAATAAGGAAGGAAGCACACAAAAACACTTATCTATAAAAAAATGTCTATAAATCAGTTTTTAGTTTATGTATTCATCTTCAGTCATAGACAACGCGCTCCGCCACACATTTACTCTGATGGGAGCAGCGGACGACTAAAAACGTCCCATATTCTGAAAACCAGAACTTGACAGTCAAGTTCTCACAGAACACCTGTACTCTGAACATCACTCTGTACTCCTGGAGTACCGAGTGATGCTCCGTACTCCAGGCATCACGCCAGTAAATTTAAAGATGCTTATTGGTCCCCCGAAAAGCGATAAGAACCTGGACATTATCAATCAATCAGTAAAATCCCCATAATTGGGTGTTATGTGCTAGAACTTAGCACCAACTCATAACCCAACATAAATAATCGCCCAGCCGGAACACGATGCGCTAAACAATAAAACATAATTTAACGAAGCTTTGAGGCAGGGAACTCAGGTACTTGAATCATTTGATATTACAAATTACATGTGTATTTGGTAACTCTGCACCAATGCAGCACATTTAAATATCTCAATAACTTCACATAATTTTAATTTGTTCAGTTAGGAAAATAACAGCCAGCGTAAAATAAATAATAAAGAAAGTGAAACTAGGTTAACTACCTGAAGACGTAAAAAAATAAACTGCAACAAACCAAATGGTCCAGAAAATGCAATAAGGAATTCTAAATATAATGTAAAATAAATAATAAAGCATGATGTCACTCAGAGCACAAGACTAGACTGAATAGATCTGAATAGATCTAGACTGAATAGATCTGCTCTTATGCATCAGAATCATTGTTTTTAAATATCAGAACTGATACAGATATTAATATCC
>CAEFZX010024593.1:0-13858 GCA_903066825.1 Alfaro cultratus
TTTTCGACAGCTGCAAGCAACGAGACTCGGTCGTATCTGGGCCAATCAGCTTTCCTTCCTACAAGTGAACTGATGCTGACCCTTACTCTACCTCATGACCAAATAAAACATGAAAACACTGCACCTCTGGTTCAGGAAGAAAAATGGTCACGATATGCCAATTATACGAGGGTTTCTGCAGGTTTCACCAACACAAATTTAAAACTTTTTAAGACTGCTTTGCAAGGAATTTAAGAGCTGCACGGCAACAGAAATGCACAAAAGAAAAATCGCAAATAAATAAAGAAATTGTAAGGAATGGCAAAGGAAGTGAGCCAGTGGCTAAGATGAGCATCGTCCAGACAGCCGGCGATAAATTTGCGCTCAACCATGATGGATGTAAAAAGGCTAGGTGGCTTTACACTAGCTAGCAGCAAGCAAGTTTTACGTAGCAGTAAAGTCCCGTGAGAAGCAAGAAAACTACACAAAATACATTAAGTTAAATAGTCCTACCGCATCAATTAAGATCTACATTAATAACATATTAAAGGCTAACTTATTTCATGTGAATTTAAGTCATTTTAAGACCTTACTTTAAGATACGTTAATTAAGACTATTTAAGAATGCATGGACACCCTCCATAGAGAGTACTGCGGTCAGAAATGCAGAGTCGCAAACGCGAGTGAAAAAATAAGCAAGGAGAGACGGACTGGAAATTTCACTTTAAAAAAAAAAGATAGACGTTTAGATATCACCAAGCTAATATGTAACCTCTTTACTGCAACAATGGATTATCCTTCCACTGAAGAACAACCAGTTAATAGTTAGCATTTCTAAATTACGTTTGAAACAAAATGACTTCTTTTAAACCGTCCTGAACATGAAAAACTGACCTGATCAGTTTGAGATGACTGAACGTTTTTCCAAACATTTATTGAAAACGTGCATTTTTACATTTCAAGCTTACGCAGTTTTAAAGCACAGCGATGAATCACAGCGCTAGAGCATGATTAAATCTTTCAATCAATTCACAGCATTAATAATAATAGTGCTGTAATACAAACCAAATGCCGCTCCCTGTTAAGCCTTTTCTGTATTCAACCGAATAACATGCTTACAGGGAAAAAACGGTAAAGACTTTAACAAAGATTGTCATCCGACTTAATTTGAGAAAAACTCACTTGGATCTTAATGGGCCACGTGAAGTTGCTGACGTAGACGAAGAACGTTATGTTCGGACTGTTGCGGAAATCAAAGTTCTCGTTGGAAAAACTGTCTTTGAATTCCTTGATGTTACACCGTGAGATGATGGGAATCTCCTCTCCGGTCTGGGTGCCTGCTGGAAAACAGAGTAAAAAAAAAAAAAAGAAGAAGTGTCATAATGCCATAATGGATGAAGGAAAGATTGTATGAAAGGAAACCATGTTGAGTCGAAAATTTAATAAAAAGAAACAGAAAAAAAAGGAGTGAAAGTTGCTGTAGTAGGAAAGAAAAGAGCCAAACACAAAACACTAAAGGAATTTTAAAAATATTAATAAAAAGCAGAACAGTTTACCTCAACATAGTAAGAAAATATTGTAGAAACTACAAAAGTACCCTTTAAGCAGCAGCCTCTTTTTGTCAACTTCTTAAGCTAAAGTTATTCATAATTTAAAGTCAAAAAAGCCAACAGGACAATATTTTAAACTTCATTTTTCTTCCTTGGAAGTAAATGGAAGAAATATTCGCTTTCAGATGGATGGGCAAAGCAGCTGCTTGTTGCTAGGTGTGTTTCCTCTGACACAGAAACGTACCTGTGAAGCTGGTCGCCCAGGTAATGTTCAGGTTGAAGTTCTTGGAGGCATTTATGAAAACGTCCAGATCGCGGTTCGGCTGCAGGCAGAGCGGAAACACAGCAATTATACCAACAGCACCATCACTGCTTTTAATTTGTCTCCAAAAAAACAAACAACAAAAATACTTGTAAGAGAAGCAAAAGCTAGTGAGGAAAGGCTGGGTTTGATTTAATTAGGTACTGAGAAACTCATTTAGTCGCAAGTCAGAAAGCAGAGTAGAGATTTTATTCACGCTGCAGGAGCACAAACACACTTATGAATAAGAGCAAACAGAACAGGTAACAGAAGATAAATTCATTTAATAACTCCAAACTATGTGTATTATATTGTTTATGAAGACTATATGACTAGAGACGTGCAGAGAGAAACTGAATTCTGCTGGTTTACAGCTCAGTTTGAGAAGAAGAAACTTTAAAATGCAGTCAGTGAATGCACCACAATAAGCACTACTGTGTCACTCTTCGGTTTGGATGTTGTTACCGAGGAAAGAAGACTGAAAGCTAGCACTTTTCAGCAGCAGCTACAAAACGATCCAACCTTTTAAACATGCTGTCACTTTATTACCACAAACTTCAATTGTTTTTTTTGCTTTTTTTAAGTATGTGGAAGAATTTTAAACCTTTGAGTAAGTAGATAAGATTGGATTAATTTCTGATCCAAGTTTTCGAATAAAACCTTTTTAAAAATCAGGGCCAATTCATCAGTGCACCCCTACAACATACCTTTAGCTCTAACAAACACAATATATTGCACATTTATTTAACAGTAGCTGTTACTCACTTGTTTTAGATGCAAAACTTAATTCCTAATCACACTTTATAAAAAACAAGAACAAGCATTTAAATTGGATTCTTTCCTAATCTTACAGATGAAGTCAAGTTAGACAAGCCGTTATCACTTCCTGTGTGAAGGTAATTAGCTCTGCTCCTGCTCAGATGACAAATGGATTACATTTCAGCCGCTGCAACACTCTGGTAAAAGCTTCATCAGGGGAGAAAAACCATCTGGAACATTTCATCAGACATTTTCATTTCAGTTTCAGTTCCAGATGCTCCTGGCGAATAAAGTGGACGAGCTTTTGTTTGCTGGGAAAACATCTGTGTGATTGCGACGAGCAAATTTCCTGATAAGACTTCGATTCACAGGTCAATCTGTTCAAGGCGGGTATTTAATAAACCCTCGTGTTAATAAGAGATATTAGAAATATCCAGCATGTTTTGTCATCCTAAGGTTCTACTTCTTGGGCTATAAAACACAATTCGTACAGTAGGTGATCATGGTACTTATTAGGAAAACAGCACCAAAACAGCACTTTGGATTGTAAAGGATGTAATTGGAAAGTGGTTGTCTAAATGTGCAAAGGTTTAAGAGACACGTGCACAAACCCCTGCAGCTGTAGTAGCAGCTAAACTTGGCTTGTAAAGAATTGACTGAAGCTCCGCCCACAACAGAGCTTATTTTTCTAAAACAGGAAACTTTTTAATCGTTTGTTCACATGGAAACGCCGTTTTAGGGGATCAAAAACAATATTTTCTGAAACAGGCAACAGAGTGAAAATTTCGCTCTTGCATATTTGTGTTGACAGCAATAAAACTTTTTTTCTGATAAAGCTAACATCTTAGCCTAACTGCTAACTTGACCCATGACCCCGAACGCATCATAGATACGACACATAATAATGGAGGATTACCAGCAGGAGCTGGTGCATAAAGTACTAAAACAAGACTGACGGCACTTTGTTAGGACTTTGGGTCATTTTTTTATTTTCTGTTGTGTTTATGGCTAATCATGCTAACGACGTGCGAAGGCTTTTACGCATGTCCCAATTGGCGCCAGTTACAGGTCTGGGGGAGTAAAAAGTAAATTACGTTATAGGCCAGTGTTTTTGAAATTAACTTAGTAAAAAAGCTCCCCTGTGATGGGGACGGGGCATTAGGGGTTCTGAAATCAAGTTCACACCACACTTTTTAGATTTGTAGTCTTGTTTTTATTAACATCCAGTAAAATTCAAGGGGTTTGGATTTAATATTTTTTAAACTAAAATACTCAGTTCATGCTGCTGATAAACGTTAATGTTAATTGATCATAAGGACCTTTTTAAAAGAAGAAATCTGTGTTTCTTTCCTCTCTTGAGCATCCATTGACTCACTTCAGGTAATGCCAAAGAGCAAACATGTTAGAGGAGCAGCAGTAGGGGACACATGACTACTGTAATCAGAAAATAAAGCACCTCAGTCATGTGGTGGTTAACTCGATATATTTAGTCTTGGCAAATGGGCAGCTGCCATGATGGCGGGGCGTTTTCTGCCTGACATACCTCCTCAGGTGTGGCCACGAAGTTGATGGCGGTGTAGTAGCGGTCGTCCTCCTGCGACAGGCTGAAGGTGAACTGGTAGTCGATGAGGAGCGTGTCTGGAGAGAGAGGCCAAAACAGGCGAATAAGTCTGGCTTGAAGGTCGCCCGGCAACATGCTTTCAGACAGCGCTCCGGGTGGGAAATGATCCCCATTATTTCTCCATTTTTATTCCCCTACCCCCCAGAATGTTTTTGTGTGTGTGTGTGTGTGTGTGTGTGTTTGTCCTGTGATAAAAGGTCATGAAACCATTACAGCATCAAAACAACAGAGTCAACGAGTCTCCCAAAAAACGCAGAGGTTTCCTTTTTGTTTTACACTTTTCTCTGGACTTTATTCGTCATGATCTAGAAACCGAGAATTCAATTTCCCAGCCTTTCTTCGGCTTTATTGACCGGCACAGGAAAAGCCATTTTCTTTGTCAGTGTGTAGCCGCACCAGCTGCTATTCTAAAAAAAAATATAAAAATATATATATAGGATGCTTCTCATCCTGCCCCAACCTTTGAAGAAAAATAACAATTACCACAGAGAAATACATCTATCCTCAGACTGGCAAAACCTCTTTCAGGAGAAATTTTGCTGCCACAACTCAATGTCCAATGGTTGATCTGGGAAGCAGCAAAAGAAAAAAAAAGCTCCTGATATATGAGCTGTTGTGTCTTTATACCAGTTTATCAACTGATTGACTTCAATTCTGATTACTGAGAGAGAAAAACAATCGTATTTCAAATTTACACCACCAAACAATGAAATTGGTCTTTGCAATAAGACTTTAATCTCAACTTGTAACCGTCGCGTTATGTATTTTAGTGGGTGAAAAAGTTACGATTTCAACGGCCAACTTCCAAAAGTGAGAACGTATCGACCAGCTGATGCCGCCCGAGTCATTACCAGAAAACGTTCAAGGAGACAGCAGCTGCATTTCCATTAACCACAGAATTGCTCAAATTGAAATTATGAAAACAAATTTGTTTAACGAAAACAAGGCGATTTCAAAAGAGAGAAAAACGTTTTTGTGCAAGGAGGAGGTGGGTTTTCACCCGCATCGAAATAGATGCATTTTGTAAAATTGCAATGGAAATATGTTTTTTGCATATTTCCATATGCAAAAATGGATCACGTGACAGGAGTCACGTGATCAACAGCCGGATGTTACTACTGGCGGACCGACGAAGAAGGCAGGAAGTAGTTGGAAGATTTTGCTTTAGTTTTGTTTTGTTTATAGACAAGGTGCTGCTGGTTCCATCACAGCTCTCACAGCATCACAGTTCAGAAAAACTTGCAACGTGTTGAATCCATACAATTTTCCCAAAATGCCGAAAACATAGCCGCTCCCATGTGAATGTATGAATATATTTCATTTAACTGTTTACATTTGTTGCTGCCATGATTTTTAATGATATATGGCTTGAACACACTTATTCACATGCGACTTTAACTTAATGTCTTATTTAATGGAAACGTCACAATTGAGAACTTGTGTTTTATCGACATTAGGAGAATATAGACAAAGATTTACATACATTTGTAATGGAAATGCACCTATAGATGTGTGTAAATTAGCAATACCAAAAATAGTTACTATGTCCTCTACTGAGCTGAAATATTTCCCATTTTTTCTTGCCAGAAAACAAACAAACAAACAAAAAACCAGCAACATGTTACGAGCATTTGTATTCACTCCCCTAATAAGACACAGTTGAAATCTCATGATGCCACAACGGTATGACTACAGTGGAAATGCTCAGGTAAAACAATTCATGTGTCAGAATGGCCTAGTCAAAGTCCAGATGTAAATATAATTGAGAATTGACACTAAATTAAATTTGACAGCACTTAAACTCTTTTGCAAAAAACAAAAACAAAAAAAAGGCAAAAATTGATCTATAATTGTAGAAATTTTTTTTTTTACAAAGTCTTAACTCAAGGGGAGTCTGTGTATATTTGTAAGGCAATGCATCTTAGGGTGCAGCCTAATACGTCTTAAAAATGCTTCTGGTAACATTTGCTTCATATTCGCTGTGATAATATACTGTAAGTCTCTCCCACTAAGAGGCAACACATCTACAGTGTAACCAGACGCTAAACTGCTCAAAGTGGGACCCAACCCGAAGAAAACCCAAAGAACTTCATTTTAAATTAAATCATTAAACCGATCACTAAGCTGGATAATCAAAATGACTGCCGTTCCATTATCTGCTGTTTAACTAACCAATTAATGTCTTCGTTGTTCCCACTCCGCTGAGTCTAAAAATGGCACGGAAAAAAAAAAAAAAAAAAAAGGTGGGGATCGTTCACAGCAGGAGAAGGGGGGGGAATTCAAACTTTTTGTTGGGTGGTTTTCATTGACTTGCCAATCAGTCGGGGGAATTGCTTCAGCACTTAGTTTTACTTCCAGTGATAACAGAAACTCCTGTTCATTAATCTCTGACAGCTTTCTAAATCACATTGCGGTCCTGTCCAAAACCGTGAAATCACCAGATTCTTTTACAACAGGATTGCTGTGGAGGGGAAAAAAAACAAAAAACAACCAATCCTCTTCTGTGAAATCTAATGTGCAAGAGTGTGGACCAAAAAAAGAAAGAAAGAAAAAAAACAAACAAAAAAAAAAACAGGTTGCCGAATTAACATAAAAAAAAATACTTTTTTTTTTTTCTGTATTTTTCTTATTCTTGCCATTTTTCCTATGGCAAGAATAATAAAATTGCCATCGGAAATAAATACATTCCTATTTTCCTTTTAGAAAAAAATAATTGCACAGATTATGAATGATATTATACATAATTTAAAAATGTCAAATTATAATTTATATGTGTATAATTAACAAAATAAAACATTATGGATAAAAAATAAAAAAATGGAAAAATAACCTAAAATAAGTAAGATGACAATAAGATAATAAAATAAATAACTTATTTATTCTTAAACTAAATTAATAATGAAACATTAAGAAATGTTTTGTAGTTAATGCAAAATTAATAATAATACAAATGACACAAACAGTATTTGTGTTAATACAAAATATTTCTTAATGTTTTCTATTAATTAAAATAATACATAATTTTAAGTGGTTACTAAATAATAATAATCTAAAATAATATGAAATATATATATCTATATATAGATAGATATATATCTATCTATATATAGATATATATATTATGGTGAAATAATGATCTAAAATAATAAAAATGACAGTAATATGTAGTTAAAATGATAATCTACAATAATTAAAATTGTAAAAAATAAATAAATAATTTATTGCCATCATATCTATACTCCATCGCTTTTCTCTGCAGTCTCCTATATTTATCCTTCTCTGTCATTTTTGCTATAAGACTCACTTTGCATTGACTTGAATGAGACAGAATTTTATTTTATTTTTTTCCAGGATTTGGTAATAATAGGAGTTACACTTACAGTAGCATGTCCCTTTGAGGGGGTTGCCTTGGTAACGGCTCTCCACTTCACACCTTAAAAACAAAGGTGGAGAAAAGGTGAGTCGAAATGGGAGGTGGGTGGTTAGCATGGAGAGAATGAAACAAAAGGAGAACAGAAAGGAGGGGTGATTTTTCTGTCTGCTGAATTAACATCACAATGTTGGTGAACGGGGGAACAATGAACCTGAGAGGAAATGTACTGGAAACATTTTCCCGCAGAAATGGGACAAATTTTCACACTGACGGCCATTCATCCAGTCATTATCTGGAGGTTTTAATGGATTTCTCCAAAGTCCTATAATCATAAAGGCCAGATGGACGATAAAAGGCAGAAAATGATCAGAAGACTTCAGGACCTACTGAGGAGTCTTTTAGGCTCATTAATATTTAGGTAGGATAGTTTAGATCTTAAAAGAATATTCTAAAAGTAATACATGACTTTGAAGGAGTTCAGGAAAAAGCAGTAAGAACATTTCACCTGGGAGGAGGTGAAAATCTGCTGGTTTTTAAATGTTGAAGTATTTTTTAATCATATCTAATACTGATTATAATCAGGTAGTGCAGTGCTTGCCTTTTCTTAAAAGTCAGAAAAATTAAAGATTTATTCAAAATACAATTTCACCAAAAAAAAGCAGACTAAACTTGATTTTTCAGCATTTTGAAACAATTCAGAATTCTCAGGAATGGGAATTTAATTTCTTTATAGAATACATTTTATTTCTGCAAATCTACTTTTCATTCCACTTATCAGCTATTTAGTGTCTGTCTGTAACAGAATCCCAATCGAATACATATGGACTGTTTTTGTGAAAACCTCAAGGAGTGGGAATGGATACTTTGACAAATGTCACATTAACTACAGAGCCTTGTGAAACTCAAATCCTGCTTCCTGAAACAAACACTGCACAGCGCAGAAAAGGTGCTCAAAAGAACATCTATCAGACAGAAATATATAAACATATAAAGGAAATGTGATCTAATAATACTGTGGTTTGTAAGCTATAAAATGACATAAGAAGTAGAAAATGAAACTCACATGTGGCATCGATCTCCTTTGATGCCTTTGGTGGTGCAGAAGCATTTTCCGTTGCTGGGGTTACACATGCTGGCATGGCCGTTACACTTACAGGCTGGAGGAAAAACAGGAAGAGTCACGATGAGGGCTCCATTTCTTCTGAAATAACATTTACTAACCAAGAGTTGCATATTGGGAAACCTTTCACTTCAATACTTCAATCACTCAAATTTCATTCTATAGGATGTCTTCATGCTCTTATTTTGAAGTGGGTGATGGCTGTTTACACAGCATTTCCATTTCCTCTCCTCATTTTCTCTTTCCTCCACCCACGATAACTTTATTTCAACAAAAATATATCAAATAAAAACACAGACAGTGGAAGATATAAACATAAATACAATATCTAAGCACATTATAGAAAATGTGAATTCTAAAGTGAAAATTAAACTGGTTCTGGAAGGTTCTAGTCGTTCCAGGGCAGATACAATTTTAAATGAAGTTAGTGCTTTAGCATTAGCTTCTGCTAAATTCTTGGTTGGTAATTGCTTTAGCATTAGCAGAACCAATGTTTATGATTAGTGCTCTAGGATTAGCGCAAATAACTCTTCAGTTAGCAAAAGCTACCAGTAGAAATTGCAAACATTTCTATGTGAGATCCCTGCTGAAAGTTCAAAGAGTGAATTTATTGGCCCAAATTCTTTAATTTAGGGTGATCAACGGATACTTGCACGTGAAACCGATTTTTTCCACCAATCTTAAATACTTCTGCAAAGGTCTGAAAATTAGCCACTGTCCGTTTTTGCTCAGCCTTGACAAAGGGAGGGAGAAAAATTTAAATTGTGAAAAATAAAACGCTTCTTGTCCAGTTAATTTAGCAGGTTTGGACAGCAATGCTTTAAATTTTTCATTTATATTTAAGAGTACTGCCTATTGTAGTTCAAGTGTGTACAGTTTATTGTTGCATAATAAAATAGGATTAGAACACTGAAGGTGTTTGATGACCTTAAAACACCAAACAGTGTGTAAAAAAAATCTGTCAAAATCGGAATGAAAGATTGTGATCGGCCAGAAAACTGCAACCGTTGCACTCCTAGTAACAAAGAAAAAACGGTGCATTTTAACAGCCTAATGTACTGATTAAGTGTCACTGATGCAGACCCTTGAGAATATAAATCAAGTGGGAGACAGAAAGAGAATATACAACATACAGAGTAGCAGTGATATACCAGAAAGCGAAATTAGGCTGTCCAAACGCTAAACGATTGATTTATAGCCTGATTGAGTGACTGTCGGTATCGGCTGTGGAAGGAGTAAATCTTTAATATCCCAACAGGAGCCGCCAGGGCTCAGAGAAGCAGCAGACGTAAAAATGAACAGTAAAAAAAAGTGACATGTCGGACGAGGGTGCGTGCGGTGGAAAGCCGACGGGCTGATCTGGCGCAGACCTGAACGGGTACTTACGCTGGCAGCTGCCCCCGTTGGTCGGATCGCCGTAGAAACCAGAGATGCAGCTCTCGCAGTGTCGGCCGGTTGTCAGGTCCTCGCACTTTTCACACACGCTCTCGTTGACACACTGACTGTGGCCATTACACTGACAGGCTGGCAGGGAGTAAACAAAGCGCGCACTGCATTAATGTCTCAGACACACACACAATCCCTGGAGGAAAATAAATAAATAAATACTTTTTTTTTCTCAAAAAAAAAAAAAGGTTTAGCGATAAACAGCCCCGGGGCCAAACATGGACAGATCTGTACGCTCATTTGCAAACACAAACAACAATGTTTATGTGAGGGACTGAACAGGTATGGAGCCGTCTGTCAAAGCTCTGGCTGTCATGCAGCAAATGATCCAAACATCATCTTTCAGGTGTTTTGCAAAAGCATTCATAACTCTAAACTTTGACTAAACCTGTCAACCAGAGGAGAGTTGGTCATGCGCCACATTCTTCAAATTAAACTAAATGTTCTTGCAGAAAAAATTATTTGTTTTAATTAATAAATAATAATAATAATAATAATAATGTGTTGGTAGAGGTCAACAAAGGTTAACCACTCCACCCACATTTACAAAATTAAAATTAAACATTTGTTAATCATATTCAGTTTGATTAACTAAATATGATTAGTTACGCAAACAAAAAATATTGTTTGAGACGTACATTTTTTTTAAAAAAACGTTTCCCTAGGTCTCCAGAGATCAATCTCTGAGAGAGACAATCTCTGATGTCTCTAGTTGAATTTTTAAAAATTTAAACATTTAAAAAAATTAAAAGAAGAAGAAGAAGGTGCCTTGAAAAGAAACAATTATTTTTTTTTACAGTTTTGTAAAACTGAAATATACATGACAAAAAAATAAAAATCAAACAAAATAGGGGCAGCGCATACAGCAGAGAACCCCTTGGTTCCCACCTGGGCAGTGAATGAAGGACCAGTTATACTTGGCTTCGCTGGGGCACATGCTGGAGTTCAGGGAGGGCTGGGGGCTGGCGGGCAGACCGGGCAGGGTGGATGGCGCCGGCACCAACGTCTGGAAGGGCCCTCGGTAGGAACCCTCGATGCACTGGCCTTTCCCCGTGTTGTTGGGGTCCGTGCACCAGCCGCAACCGGGCTGGTCCAAACACTGGCCACATGTTCTGTAGCCCGAACAGTTTTCAGCTGGAGCAAAACACAACAACAGCACCACTTACAGTTACAACAGAGCTTTTAGGCTACTATGCCACATTTTAATTGGGGCCTGCCATAGCAAAGCATAGGAGAGCATTGCAATGCCTTGCAAAGGCTACTGCTTCCTTTCACTATTAACGCAGCTCGTAACAAACTGACAGTTAAACTCAAACCAGAGATAAGATTTTGTCTCCCCCTCTGTGTCTCACTCAGGATTAATTACCATGGCAACAGAACACAGAGGAGGGCAGAGATGTAGGGAACTAGAGAGATGGCGGACGAACTACAGAGACGCCACATTGGAGGAACACTTACTACAGACATGTCTATATGTTTAATAATATATTTACCACTACCACGCAGGTTCGATTCCTGGCCATTTTTTTAAGCCCTAGCGCCTCCTACCACCGGGTCTCGAAGGTTTTCTGGGATAAACCCTGCAGTCTAAAGAAATTTACCCTGCTCCCCACTTTCCGCTGTGAAATCTTTCAGGGTTTTCCTGCCTGTTTTCAGGGAACTCATCGCCCCCTTTATAACAACAAAACCTGAGCTTCGTCTTTTTACAGCACGACGTAACTCAGGTGTTTTAGAAACACAGCAGCACTTGGGTTCAGTTCTTATTCTCATCTCAGTATGTTAACAAATGAACTCCAAACAAACCAGACGATCCATCAAAAAGTGCCAAAAAAAAAAAAATCAGTGAGATCCAGCTCATGTTTTCTGCTGATTCTGAACGAGTAATGTTCGGAGCAGCAGAGGAGATTAGACGGGGATTACCAGCATAAATCACATTGTTGCGTTCTATACTACAATGTGATTAGGGGGAAATTATTTTGGGACTGAACATTTTCTACTTTGCAGCGTGGCTAAGAATTCCAATGGCGTCAGTATTGAAGTATGAGACGTCTTACGTGGACAGTTGCTCATGGTGTACCACTCCATGCACTGGCCGAACGGGAAGGAGGCCACGTAGGCGTTGGAGTCCACGCACTGCTTCATGTTGCTGCACCACATGCACTCCGAGGTGCCGCTGGTGCACTCGCTGCAGGTGGTCCGCATGGCACAGGGGGTCTTGCACTGCTTGGCGCTGTGGTTCGCTAAGAGGAGAGAGCATGAAGAGAAGGGGTTAAGAGCCGATTCGCCTCTGGAAAAGCAGAACAGGAGGATTTGTTTTTTCTCCCTTAATATAATATTAATTTATTTTAGTAGGATTTTATGCATGATACCTGTGGAACGTATTATTACTTCATTTCAATGCCATACGTTAGAAAATTCTTGGCTGTATTTTTTTGACAAAATGGGCAAAAGTTCTTGCACTGTATATATAAATAGATGTCGCAATAAGCAACTGACTAATTCATCGCCAGATAAGTTAAAACGAGCGATTTTAATTGATTTTAAAACTGAAGTCTTTTTCTGGTGTCTTAAAATGTCTTCCAGTTTCAATGTTAAATGCTCATTAGAATTTAAAGCTTATTGATCTTTGAGAATGTGTTCCTGCATTATTCCACCATTACCAGCGTATTAATTCAAAACAGTCTTAAAACAACAATATTATCGTTTATTGCAATAACTTCTGGGACAATTTATCATTCAGCAAAAACTATGCCACGGTGACAAGCCGATTTGGTCCATTTCAAATGACAGGCAATATACCTATATTTATATGTGAAACTGATCTTATCTACCTGTGCAAAAGTCCAAAAATCAGCTATAGTCCATTTTGGGAGAGAAAAAAAACAGGACATCGGCCAAAATCAGAATCAGTAGATCAGGGTTGTTAAAGATTGGTGTTCAGACAGAAAGCTGAAATCAGCGCACTCTTAATATATAAACACACATTAAATGGTCGGACAGTCCGCGCTGGCTTTGTGTTAACGTCGAAAGCTTACCGGGTCGCTCACACAGGCTGCCGTTCACTGGGTTGATGCAGGACTGCGCTTTCAGCCCGCTGGAGGCCGGTTCGACCAGGTAGCCGCAGAACCCGGCGTCGCTCGGCTCGCCGGGCAGCCACTGCAGGGTGGTGTTGGTGAAGGGCGACATGTCCTCCCAGCACCAGTAGGACACGTTGATTTTCCTCAGCCCCACCCAGGGAGTCATTGTTGTCTTGTACTGATGAATCAAGTGGAAAGATTTGACTATACATCCAGTTTTTGCATCTTCAGTTCATTTGATTCCATAAACAAAAAATCTATAGTTGTTATGATGATGGCAGCTTCCCACCAATTAGATTAACGTAAATATTGGAGGGGGAAACCCCCCCCCAAAAAAACACTATTTGACAAGTATCATTATTGGGGTTTTTTGTTTCAGAAAACAGCTGTACCCTGACTGAAGAAGAAGAGGGGAGAGGAAAAACGACAGAGCAGTTATTTATCTGGAATAAGGCAGGTTTATTTCACCTGACTTGAAGGACTGTCAAACTTAAACCCATGTCTAGTCTGCAGATATGTTGCCATGTCAAGTCAAAAAAAAAAAAAAAAAAAAAAAAAAAAAAAAACGCCCCGTATTGAACCAATACAGAAAAAACAGTAGGGCTTAAATTTAAATACAGATTTCGGATTTT
>CAEFZX010024594.1:0-28033 GCA_903066825.1 Alfaro cultratus
CATCGATCTGGCAGGTGATGAATCGATGAACCTCGAAGCAAACCCAGAACACAGGACAGCCTACGAGGTGAGCATGGTTAAAACATGGAAAAACAGCAGAATTAAATGATAAACATCTTTCTGGACGTCTTACCTTAGAAGTGAGTTTCCACTTTTACTCCAAATCTTTCAGGAACTACACAGGACATGTCTCAGCATACACTCCAAAAACACAATATCTTACTGCGTATTTTTGGTCTAGTTTTTAGAGCAAATATTTTAGTACACTTGAAATTAGATAAACCTAACTTTACAGCAACATATAGGAACCTGTGTTAAGTCAATAATTCCTTAAAAATTATTTTTTTTTTAAAGTGCTGGTCTCACTGGAACACTGCAAAAACAGAATATCTTACCAACTATTTTTGGTCTAGTGTTTAGTGAAAATATCTTGAAATAAGATAAAACTAACTTACAAGTAATTTTTCAGCAAGAAATAGTGGCTTGTTGTAAGTAAATTATTCCTTAATATTTATGAGAAAGTTCTGGTTCCACTGGCAGATTATTTCACTTATAATGTGGGGAAAATAGCTTGTTATAAATTAAATAATCTGCCAATAGAACTAGTACTTTTTTATGAATATTAAGGAAATATTGACTTAAAACAAGCTCTGATATCTTGCTTAAAAATTGCTTGTAAGTTAGTTTTGTCTTATTTCAAGTATACTAAGATATTTGCAGTAGAAACTAGTTGGTAAGATTTGGTGTTTTTGCAGTGAGAAGACTATTACAGACATTCAAACACAAACAATACACAATAAAACATCAATGCCATATTGCATCATCATAATCATTATCAAATTTCTTTTAAATATAGAAAGTAAATGAACACCTTTAACTGAAAAGCCTCTTTCCATCATTGCTTATGTGAAGATCTCAGTTGTGTGGCTTTCTCTTCTTACAAATCTGTTTTCAGTATAGTTTAGTGAAAAATAATTGCACTTTATACATGAATTTTAAAATATTGTGACACGACTTTAAAACTTTGGCTTCATCTTTGTTCAGTCACATCTGTTACTCTATCGTTTATTGGCGTCTTTCCTTCGGATAAAGTTTAGGCTGAAGATTATTACATGCTCCATGACACGTTTTTCTGAAACTCCAATCTCCAGTTTGTCCAGTTTTCTGCTTTTCTGTTCTCGTTCCTCCAGTTTAATAGTTTTAGGTTTTCATTCATGCCAACATTCCTTTCTGCGCTGAAGCATGAAGAAGTTTGTTTACCTGTGAAAAGCTTTGGATCGAATACTAGTGACGCATTTTACATGAACTGCCCACGCTGATCTTATCTACAGAAACCTGCACTGATGAATGAAATGGAAACCTTATTCAGCGAGGAGAAAGAGCAGAGTCCTCTCCGAAAGCAAGTTTTATCATCTACGGTTTATGGTCTCAGATATAAATGTGCCGAGTAAGCAGAAGTGGGCAGAGTACCCAAAAATTGTACTTGAGTAAGAGCAGCATTACTGCAACATATTTTTACTCAAGTAAAAGTAAAAGTAGCTGTCCAAGAAGTTACTCAAGTAAGAGTAAGAAAGTATTTGGTAAAACGTTTACTCAAGAACTGAGTAACTGATCAAATTATCAACCATTTTCTATTTAAAATTTACATCATCAGAAGAACCAAAATATAAAGTTAAGTGGAAAGTTTGGCATTTAAGGACCAAAATGACATTAATTCATACAAGCAGCAAAAAAATAACAAAAGAAAATTTTTATAAATCAGTTTTTCAATAAAAAACTTAGGAAACTTTAACAATTACTATAGGTGTGTCTATCTGGTGAATTTCTGTTCAAATATGTTTGATTTTCATTGAGTGGGTTGAGAATCCAGAAAAATACTCAAGTAAAAGTAAAAAGTACAGCATAGTAAAAATACTAAAAATGTTACTCAAGTAAATGTAGTTGAGTTAATGTAACTCGCTTCTACTATAAGCACAAAATGCTGACAATCCTGAAATAAAACCAGACGACATAAACAAGGGGAGTATTTTATTTTAGTATAGTATTTTATGTCTTTAGGTTTATGTGATGTTTCGTTGTGATTTTTTTAAGTGAGCTGGGAAAGTTGCTCCAGTGAGAACAAAACGAAGCGTTGCAGATGTGAAAGCCAGATGTTTGGCCGCACTGCTTTGTTTCTCATATGTTCCTTGATGGATGTCGTTCCCAGGAGGCCCTTCGATGTGGGATTCACCGCACGGTTCACGCAGGAGAGGTGGGCCCGGCGTCGGTGGTGAAGGAGGTGAGCCGCTCCACAGTAACGGCCAGCGTTGCTCCAAGGTTTGGCCGACACGTCTGACATCTTAAATGTGTGTAAACGAAACCCTGAAGCCTCGTCACAACAATAAAGATGAGGGCGAAGAGCCAAGCACAACAAGCAGGGCAGAGTTTTGTGTCAACTGATTGGAGGTCAGTGGAAGAACAACTGAAGCGATCGACTGAATGTGTTTTGTTTCAACAATGAGGAAGCTGGTCAACAATACAGGGAGCCAATTCTGAACCTGCAGAAGAAGTTGAAACTGTCCTGACGTGTGAATATCTTAACAAAGAATCAACATGGAGGCAATGAACGGGGAAAATGTCCAAACCAAACCTTACCTGCTGTGAGGTGGTGAAGATAAAACTGGGAGTAAATGAAACGTACAGCTGAAACCAGATATCCTGTTTTTCTCCATGACAGAATAATCGGAGGGGCTTTTTTAATCACTTTCTTCAAATTCAGACATTAATGCCTATAAATAATTAAGGGAAAGCTCTGACTATCATGTCATGCCTTGATAAGCTTCCTTTAAAGGGGAACCTAGAATAAGAATTTCACGTTTTGTAAGTTTTTTTTACTTCCATCTGGGGTTTTTTGCTTTAAAAACAGGCGGAGCATTTAAAAAAATAAATAAATAAACATTTTTGGCGGTAAGTTAAACATTTTTAGTGTCTGGGAAATTAGCCGTTTCAAAAACCTTCCGAATGTAACGTCACAAATCGGCAGGCGCTGCCCCGTTACCTAGCAACCCAAGCCAGGCCCTGTTACCTAGCAACCCCAGCCAAGCCAGGCCCTGTTACCTAGCAACCTAAGCAGAGTTCCAGAACATTTGGTCAGCTTGTTTTACCTCTGAATTTGCTGCAAAAGACAAGAGTTTTGTTGTTGACTTTACCAGCCAGAAACCATTTCCACACGAGGATTAATAAAGTGATTCTGATTCATTTTTATAATTACCGTAATAAGAAACAATAAATGTGAACTAGTTTAATAAAAGTGCTTATTCTTCTTAAAGGTTGTTCCTGTTTGGTTATAATTGCAACTAGAAAAAAGCTAATCTCAAGTAAATCATGAATTTATCAAAACTGAGGCGATCAGTGTATATCAGGTTAAACTTGTCGGAGATTTTGTTGTTTCTTAACGTTTTTTGCGTGTTTGTTTGGTGTTTTAGGCTGTTGAAGAGCTGAAGGCCGAACGAGTCGGACACGGCTACAACACGCTCCAGGACCCAGACCTGTACAGAAAACTGCTAGAGCAAAACATGCACTTTGAGGTAAACGGCCAACTTCACAAGCCTTTCCATCAAAAAAAGGCCTTATTTTATTCTCTTGTATTTTTGATGGCATATTATGGCAGCGCTAAGAAAAAATTAAATAAAATTGCAAGAATGAAGTCATAATATTTTGAGAATATTATCACCATGCTCTCAAATTATTTTGTCTTTATTCTCATAATTTTCTTGTATTTTTTTTCTTTGCGTGGCCCAAATACTTTATATTATGTAAGCATCCTGAAAGTATTTCCTCCTGATTATTAAGTGTAGTTTTAGTCATTTTAGTGGTGAAGTCCCCATGGAAGTGGATATATTGCGCCCTCTAGTGGTGACATGAGTTGAATGCAACGTTCTCCTTTCAGATGTGTCCCATTTCCAGTAAGCTGACAGGTGCCTGCAACTCAGACTTTACCCAACACCCCATCATAACGTGAGTTTTTTTCCCCTCACATTGAAATATAGATTAAAACAAAAAGGTTCATGAAACCGGGATTTATTTTGCTTCTGCAGGTTTAGAAAGGACAAGGCTAACTACTCCCTGAACACAGACGACCCTCTGATCTTCAACTCCAACCTGCTACTCGACTACAGCGTTGTGCACCAGCACATGGGATTCACGGAGGAGGAATTCAAACGGCTGGTGAGATCAAATGCAGTTTAATAATAGCACCAGATCACAGGGAGAAGCCATTCAAATGAGGCTAGAAAGGAGAACACGGCGTCTATTTGCCTTTTATCGCTGATTATTTGAACGAGAACAAAGCCGTACTCTGAAAAATATTCCATCTTAGTTCTGTTTAACAATTCAACTCCTTTTATGCAGCACAAACTCTTAATTCCTCTAAGAAAAACAACAAAGCAGGTTTGCATAAAACATGGCCTTGCATAAGACCGCAGAGAAAAAAAACTGGCATTTGGATTTGCACAATCGAGTCACCTCAAAGCCTGAACAGCTCAACCTTAACGTAACAGATTTGCTCACCAGCCCCATTAAAGGTCAGTGATTGTATTAAATACCAACATGTAAATAAATTAAAATCAACCGACTGTTTCCTGACTGTTACTGATGATATTTGCGCTTCAGTTCTGTAAAGTGGCCAAAACAATTCAAGGGTTTTGCAGATATTTATTTCTGCACAAGTCCTTTAAGGTCTAACTGCAGCAATTCATTAAAGTTGAGGTCTAAACTTTGACTGACCACCTGTGTTAATTTATTTTTGCATTTAAACATTGGAACTGGAAGACATTTGAAATATCCAAAATAAACAATCAAAACAACAGAAACAATAAAATGAATTCTGAAGTCTGTAAACAAAACTGTCTTAAAAAAGAATAGTTGAGACCAAAACACAAGATGGAAGATCAGTTTTCGTAGAGAGAAAAGAGAAAAACCAGCAAATGAAAATGATTGGGTTTGTTTTAGTTTATCAAGCGATTAATTGATTTATTGTGACAGGCCTAATTGCAGCTTTCACATACTGAGGCCAGTAGAGTCGGAAAATGAGCTTTTCAGACAAACCCTGCTGTTTATATTGAGCTGCTCACACTGACTTATAATCACTTAATCAATGCATTTGATTAGAAAAAGAGCTGAAGAAGCTGAAATCCATTTCCTCTCATCATCCTGAGCCGAGCAGGAGGGAACTCGGTGCTTACTGAATGGGAACTTTGTCGTTTTGTCTTGTAGAACATCAACTCTGCAAAGTCGAGCTTCCTCCCAGAGGAGGAGAAAGAGGAGCTTCTCCACAAACTGTACGAAGCGTACGGGATGATACGGAGCACCACCCTCTGACCTCTTAACCGGCTCCCAACGACACAAAGAAATGTGGTTTCACTGCTGTGTGAACCGACACGAAGCCTGGAGAACATCAGACAAGCTGGTTACCACTTCACTTCCCCCCGCGATCCGGTTTCATCTCAAGAAGTTCTTACATACCTCGACAGTTTTTATCCACATGAGGCTACATTCCTCTGGAAGGTGCAGAAACATCCGAGGGTTGTCGTTTCATCATCTCATCTTGAGTTTACATGTTTTTGTTATGAAGACGAGCTTTAAAATCCAGAGTTATTTGATATTCATAAACATATGCAGCCTATAGACGCCTGCTTGTTTTTTTTTTTGTTGTTGTTTACATCCCGTAGAGGTAAATTGCAGCGCTAAAAGATGATGGGAAAACGAATTGATTTAAGAGCAGAATATGAGAAAACACATGCGCACAAGCAGTCGATGTGCTTTTGCTCTCCACATGAAACTAACCTGGGACCAGATGCATGAAACATTCATGAAAACATAGATGAATACAGTTTTCTAACTATTAGTCAGTGGGAGACGTAATGCAAACACATTAACTTTATTCCCACTTCCATCTTTAATTCTGGGATGATGCAAAGCACTAACACAAATAATGCTGTTGCACTAATGAATAAAAGCAACTGGTGCCAAACTGGAGGAAAGTAAAGCAAATTATTCTTCAGAGGTAAAAAAAAATAAAAATGGTTCGATTAATAATGACAAGCTACGTCTCCTGCTTTTTCTGCATCACATGAATAAACGGTTTATTGAATCTGTCATTCAGTTTTACTAAGACTATTAGGAATTATGAAGAACTAACAGCAGCACAAGAGGGAAAAAACAACAAACTTCTGATATTTCTTCCTTTTAAGACGCTTTAGCAAAATGCTGGAAGACGAGTGAGTGAAACACAGGAGACTTAAAATCCAAATATATGCTTAAAACTAATAAGAAAAAATTATTTTCATTTCTCATTCTATTTTATGGTTGTTAATCTTTTTTCTTTTAAGATTTTCTGTATTCAATTTCATCAGGTTTTAGTTATTTTTTTGTTCAGTTTCTCATTCACAAAAGAAAAGATGCTCGTTTCTTTTCTCCGCCCCATGTTTCTGCATCTGGCCCCTGGAGAAAAGGGCTCCATACCAAAAGTGCAGTCTTATGTGTGTCCACTAGGTGGCATCGCGATGTCACCCAAGCGGAAAACACACAGCCTGTTTTTTTAAAAAACTTTTCTTTTGATGTAAATATTTAAAATATTTTCATTTAACTAGAACAGAAAAGCACTTATTTCTCAGCACTCGTTTGTAGCGCTTATATAAAAAAAATCTGCTATTTCAATAAAAGCCATTTAAAAGACAGTTTTGTTTTACTTTTGAAAGTTGAAAATGTTTTACAACATTTAATAGAAAAAACAAGAACATTTCTGAGCTTGAAAAGTAAAAAAAATGCTTGAGAAAACTAAAAAATCTGAAATTTTCTAGAAAAAACAATTATATATATATAATATATATTCTGAAAAAATGCTCATAATTTTTCAAAAACATTTTGGGGATTTGAGTTCGAAAAGTACAAAAAATTCTAGAAAAAAAAATGTCTGAACTTTAAATGTCAAACATTTTCAACTTTAGAAACTCAAAATTTCTGTTTTTTTCTAGCAAATTTCTCTGTTTTTTGATGGAAATTTACTTATTTTGTTGACCTGCAATGTCCCTAACACACCGTTGTACAAACGTCTGCTTCTTTATCGTGCATAACGATAAATGAACACGGCAGCCATGCTGGATGGAAATGTCAACACCATCCTCATGTACACAACAAGCTGCGTTCAGGAATATTTATGGATCTAATTAACACGGCCTTTTACTGCTCCCAGGTCTGCAGCCTTCTGTAACCCACAACCCGGACGGATTCCTAGTGTAAGAACGTAATTATCTCTGAGAAACATACAAATGTTACAGTAATTCATCAGTATTTTATTACACAAAGAATAGCTCTATCACAAAGTTATCACTTAACATTTAGCAATAAATATGGAGTCTTTACTTGACAGTAAAATGGAGACGATACTAGAAAAAAAATGGAACGAGAGTCACAAACGCACACAGATGTGAAAAGAGAACGACAAACGGATGATAATGAATCCATGACACAGTTCCATTCTAGGCCGGAGCGTTGCCTTTAGTTATAAATTATTTTGTTTAGCTCAGTTCTTCTCCTCAGGCATTAATCCAAAGTTTCTGTGCTTCCTCATCCTGTCAGGAAATACAAATGACTTACAGAGTATAAAGCAAAGGATCCCATTTTCCACTTCCACTCAGTTCCCTTAGCCATGTTACTAACTGGTCCGGTAAAAAAGAAGAAAGAAGTGGGCGACATTTGGGACGAGGGAAGCTCCAAACAGGCCGGCAGTGAATGAAAGTGTCCTCAGCTCCAGAAAGGACGGTTAACGTTCCACTTCTTCATTTCCCTCTCTGTGTTTCTCCACGCCGCTTCTGTCTCCTGCTGCCTTTAGGACGGGCCCCCGCCGCCCTGGGCGTCTTGGCTTGTGGAGCCCTCGGCCTCTGGAGCCGGGGAGGCCCCCGGGTCTCCTTCTGTGGAGAGAAAAATGATTACAGGTCACATTCAGGGGAAAAAATGACAATTCTGTTAAAAAAACAACAAAAAAAAACCTTCCTACAGCGACTGGGACTGAAACGATTAATTAAATTAATCATGATTAATTGAATCAATCAGGATTAATCGATTATTGTAATAATCGCCATCTAATGTAGCAATTGATTGATTGTTGACCGGAGCATACAGATTGAAATAAAGGTCACTTACTCAAAGAACAACATTCTCAAAGCAGAAATTAAGCCAAAACCTTACAAAATATCTGATTAATCATGATTAATCATAACTAACCAATTATTGAAATAATTGCCAACTAATTTAGTAATCGATTAATCGTTATTGGAGCATACAGGCTAAAAAAGGTCACTTACTCAAAGAACAACATACTCAAAGCAGACATTAATCTAAAACTGTACAAATTATATGACTAATCGAATTAATCATGAAGAATGTGCCCATTTTTTAATTTGATTAATCAATTAATCACCAGAAAAATCAATTAAATGTATGAATAATATATTACTTAGGTAGTGATAGAGACTTAGCAGTGACATAATGTCAACCTGACATGAGTTTGTTTCCCAAGAGGTCCTTCTCTCACCAGAGTAGGTCTTATCTCTGCAGGTCATGGGTCACTGTTTTACAACTAAAAAGGAAGTCATTTCCAGGTAATACAATGAAAAAGTGCATCAGAGCAGAAAGATTTGAGTAATATGAAAGGGAACCAGACACCATTATGAAGAATAATTGAGGGCTGTGTCTGCTGCTGCTGTTCCGGCTCATTTAACACAGAAATCCCACAGCTGAGAAACCAAACACCTGCGTGAGCTGCTGGTTATTGGTGCCTACAGCTCCAAGATCAGCTGCTCACCTGCACACTTTCTATTATTAGGACACAAAAGAACTGTAATGATCATGAAGAAAATGACGGTTATAAATTTGGGACTGGCACAAACTAAAAGCCTACGTCTAATGGTGGACAATTAAAGTTTAGGCCAAAGCTAGCCACAGCAGGAAGTGGTAGTTTTTGGATTTAAATAGGACTCTTGGAGTCAAATTCATTCAAATTCAGGTTCATATTATTACAGGGATATGAAGAACCACCAAGAAGAAAAATATTAGACAAAAAGAAGGATATATTTCCATAGCCAGAAATTTAAAACACACTCATTTAGAGCTTATGAGTGCAGAGCTATTTTTTTATTTTTTTGCTAACTTTTAAAATGTTTAGCACACTTAGCTTCCTCTAAATTAATTCACTTATAATTTACATGGCTGTTTTGTAAACTTTCACTTAAAGTTAATCATTTGTGTTAAAGTGTCAGTTCCAGCTGTAAAGGATTCTTCAATCAACTAAATATTTATATTCAGGCTCTTATTTTGAAGAGGGTGAAGACCTCTTCCTCGCCTCACGTCCTCCATTCTAAAAACAGAAAGTTATGTTTATTTCATTCCCAGAATGAATCAGTTTAAAATCCACTGATCAACCAAGATCAATTAAGTAAAATCATAAACTAAGCTTGCAATAATCAGCAACTATAAAACTGAAACCATAAGTTTCTGAAGCACAAACAGCATGTAGGTAGGTGTGCAATATGTTGAGTCATTGACACATGGTGGGCATAAACATGGCTGAATTTAGCACTTTAGCATTAGCTTGTGGTAAATACCATGTTGCTATTAGCTAAACTAATGGTTATGATTAGCAAGATTTGCTTTTCAGCTAGAAGTGCACACCACTGATTATTTCTGATTATTCCTGATTATTCTTGATTTGCAGTCATTTAAATATGAATGTTTTGGATCAGGTGAATAACTTTACCATCCACACATCCATGTTGGTTTTAAAATGATCAATAATCAAGATTTTTGAATGATTCTGGCCACAACAATATTAAACATTAAAGGCTGAGCAAGTAGTTTAATAAACTTTACCAATTCTGAGAGAATAGTGAACTAATATCCACATCTAAATTGGTACAAAACTGTAATTTCTCTTTAACATCCTAAGGAATATTTACCCAAATATTAAAAGGGGTGTTAAATAAATGAACACATTTGTTGATTAGTGATTCACATTGGTGCACCCAATTATTGTTTAAAAATCCATAGCAAGTGTATGTAGCATCATCATTCCACCTTGAAAAGTAAAACAAATGAATTATTAATTCATACTGCAGAGTATGTGAAAACGTCTTCAATTCTTGATTTTATCCTTTATTATTGTGATATAGATGCACAACAATCTGCCTGATCTCCTCACTGAAAACACAGAGCTCAAATAATCTTTCATTTTCTGCAGAAAAAAGGCCTTTAGACATAAAACCTGCCAACATCCTGGATACTGCTGGTCAAACAGACAGAAATACTCCATCTTTACTCTGTTGCAAAATACTGCAGGCACATTATTATGCTGCAGTCTGATGCCGACGCTCAACATTTCTGAGTTCTACCCATAATTTCATTTTATGAAAGAGTGTGTGCCTTGTGATTAGCGTGGAAAAGCCCATAATAAGAACTCTGATCTTTATTCTTTTAAATAAATGTTGTGATTTTCCAGAACTACTCCTGCAGGGGATTTAAAAACCGTACACACTGCAGTTAAAATGGAAGGAAGCCATTTCAGATGTAAAAAAAGATTAATTATTGCTACAGGTACGATGAAAAACAACTTAGCCGCCAATATGCACAATTAAATTTAACCGTAAGAAAAATTAGCAAAAAATGAGAGCAGTGTGCAAAACATTGGCCCGTATTTTAAAAAAAGAAAATGTCTTGCAGACATTTTTGGTTTTGCAGGAGTCAGGTTTGGAGATGGTGACTATTTTAGAATATAAGTTATTATGCCATTATTATGATATTACTTGAAAATGGCCTCAAAAGCAACAACATTATTGTTGGTCCCAATAACTTCTGGGATAATCTGCCATCCAGTAAAATGTGACATAGTGACAGGCTTAGTAAAATGCCACTATACATAATGCTACATGTTTAAAGATGATTGCATGACATTAAGTTCTAGTATCTTCCAGATTTTTCCATTTCTACTTTGATTTAAACAAACTCAGACCCTGTGAAAAACCGGTTTACTTTCCATTTCCAGCTTCATCCCCTCAGCTGTAAGTAAAACCGTCCTTCCTGGCGTTGGACGCACATCTCCGGTTCCACCCACCTGCAGCCTTCAGATCCATCTCTGCCATGTCTTTGGTGAGCTCACTCGTGCTCGCCGTGGCCGTCCCCTCCCCTGCGATGTCGGGCACGGCGTTCCGGCGGCCTGTGCGGTCACAGTTGATGAAATCTGAGTACGACGTCTCCACGTCCATCATCTGTCCATGACCAGCGCTCTCATTACACCTGAGGGAGGGAGAGAGAGTCAGGCTGCGGCAGAGCGCTCGAAAGAAACACTTTTCTACTCGTCTGCTACTGCTTCTTAAACCAGGGGTGTCCAAAGTGCGGTCTGGGGGCCATTTGTGGCCCTCTGGAGGACTCTGTGTGGCCCCCCGACCGCAATTTAAATTCAAAAACACTTTATTGATCCCAAAGGGAAATTAAATGTTTTAACTCATATTAATTCAAAATTTTCAAAGAGTTATTGTAGATAATGATGGCTGTTGGCAGGAAAAAATCTCCTGTAGCTGTCTGTATTGCAGCAAATTTGAAGAAGCCTCTGACTGAAGATGGATGGTCAGTGTCTTCCATCTATTTTTTGATTTTATTATGATAAAAACATCTTTAAAAATATGTGGTACAAAAACAACTTTTCTGCCTTGACCTTCATTTAGGACCACAAATTTCTTACACTCAAACGCAAGAAACCTAAAACAGTCTGAAACTGTGGGCCGGTTAGCATCTCCAATGATTTTCATTTTTACTTTAGTTTATTATTGGCACAAAACGTTTGTCTTAAAATACTTTTTGTTAAATCCATAGGTGGATTTAACATTTTGATTTTGGCAAAACATTTGGACAGAGGAGAAAAAGAGTTACTGGAGAGAAAGTACAATATTTAAGAAGCAACTCTGGATCTATAGGGAGAAAAAGAGAAAAGCAGAGGAGAAAGAATCAATAAGAAAAAAGGAGAGAAGATCTTAATCATTGTTCTTCCTCTTTCTGAACCGAGACTAATGGAAGCACTGACATCTTTCCTAAATGCTTGACCTAATTACATCAGGCTAAAGGGCCTTCACTTGTTCAGTCCAACCTCTCTCAGAGTCCATTTGTCTCTCCTGAAGGTACTTACACAGCATTTAAAAAGCAGGAGTGGATAAAACTCCTGTCAATATGAAAATCCGGAGTAGGAGCGCTCTGACAGCCAGCTGAGGTGGGGCCAGAGGGAAATATAAATGACAGAAACCCCATTAGCAATTCACTCCTCATCCGTTTCCTCTTTTCACTCCATTTTCAAATGGGTCTTAGATCCGGCCAAGCCAGGAAACCGTTTCCTCCAAGAAAAAGGATGAGGAAGAACCTGCTGCAGGGAGTTAAATACACGGAGAAAAGCAGCAACAGAAAGAAAAGGTTAGAAAAAGGTGGCAGAAGCTCTCAGACTGGAGACGTCGTCACAACTGCTAAAGGTTTCCCTGGAGAGATGTACGTATGTGAGGCGTAATTACAGCAACAGCTGAGCGACGAGAGACAAATCACATGAAGAAGAAAAGGAGCCGCCAGAGACGATGACCTCACGCTGACCTGGGGTCGCACACTTCAACTCTTTCACTGAAACTCACATTTTATGCTTTTCCATTGACATTATAAGTGAGCAATTGGACATTTCAGAAATAAGTTTGCTTAATTTTAACACACCGCTTTAGAAAAAACTCAAGTCTTTTGGAATTGAAATTGGCTTATTTCGCAAAACTGTAATAGAAACTTTTTTTTTCGCATCACTTGAGTCACATGATCAACAACTGGGTGTTGCCATTGGCGCAAACCACAAAGAAGACGACGACAGAAAACAACTCAATGCTTACACTTGCATGTGAAAAATGCTGCAAACAGCAACTGTACATCTTTGAAAAGCAGAAGTAGAGCCTCCTGCACAACCAACAAGAATGTAGCACGAGGTTTCTTGATGGTAAAGCAACAACAAAACTTGTCTTTTCCAGCAGCCATTGTACAGCGCATACAGCTTTAAAACCAGCTGACCAAACGTGCTGGAACTCTGCTTGGGTTGCTAGATAACGGGCTGGGCTTCGCTGGTGTTGCTAGGTAACGGGCAGTGCCTGCTGATTTATGGCGTTACAGGTTTTTTTTTTTTTAATGGAACATTTTTCAGAAACCAAATAAAACATTTACGGATTGCCAGAAACCATCTGGGTGCTCATTTTAGAAGCAGTAGAAACCCAAATAGAAGTACAAAAATTTGGAAAATCAAAATTTTGCATAATACGTCCCCTTTAAGTATTTTTGAAGAACAGCGTTTGAGCTTTTTCTCCACCGCTGGTCGCATGTTTCATCTTCTATTCACCACAAAACTGGAAAAAAAAAACTTACAGAAAGACTCTGAGTTCCTTTAAATCTAGACTACAAAGTCATCTGTTTTGCTTTTCAGCCATAATAAACAAAACAATGACAAACATTTTGATCTCCAACAATGATCTTTTATGACTTTGTATTATGTTTTTATGACGTAAAGAACCTAGAACTGCCTTGTTGCTGAAATGTGCTATACTAATAAACTTGACTGACCTATTCATGTACAGTATATATGTGGTCTGTTAAAAAAAAGCAAGCGGTCAGGCTGTGGGACGCCAGCAGCTGATGAGGAGTGACGAACTGAGGTCCTGTATGTAAGAGTGAAACCTCTGGAAATGTCACCGTATTCTGAACTGATGGCGTTTTTCCCCAGACGGCTCCTACAATCCACCATCTGTTTCCAGCTGCAGATGGTGGTATGATCCACGGATAACACTGTGGTCTTAAAAAGCAGGCGCTGCAAACTTTACTGAGCCAAATAACAGCAGGAGGCTCTCACTGAAAGACCCTCCACAACCTGAGGGGTGAAACAGACGAAGATAAAACCACCACCGTTATCCACCGGAGAACAGAATGGAACGATTTTCTCTTGATTGGATCAGATCAGCAGGGAAAACACAAAAAAACTACACTGTTTCGGCCATTTTAATTTACAAAACAAACAGAGGTGAAATTTAAAAATCCTTAATTCTCTATTTAAGTCAACCAGTCAAAGTCAGAAAAGACAGATGAGACTGCAAAAGACATCCGAAAAAACTAAAATAATGTCAGAATCTTATATTAACCGACATGTTTTCCTTTTCTGAGTAAGAAGATTTAATATAAAATTGATAACTTTGTGTCTTTTATTATACAAATAACGTTTCCCAGATGCCATTTTGATCACTTTTCAAAATAGGAAAGACAAGAGAACGTGCCATAAGTCAGAAAATTACTTCAAGAAAGCAGCTGCTCACCTAAACATGCCTATATCTACAGTCGGAGCAACAATTAAAAGTTTACAGCAACTTCAACTGTGACAAACACAGATGAACGAAACGGCAACTTAATTTTGGCACCAACCGTAGCGAATAGGGTGGAAAGAGGTAAAAAAAAACAAAAAAAACAAGAGAAATCTAAAGAGTTCATTTGTTATAATTGATGCCAGAAGACTGTTTGGGAAGAATGCCAGGAAAAAAGGCTTTTTCTACTCACCAAATGTAACATGACTGCAGGGCGAATAACACGGCGAACATCAGGGAATAAACGGTTTGCCTTTCAGATGGTTTGCATCTCATCAAACTAGTGGAACATAAAGATTTAAGCGAACCAGAGTTCGCTTCTTTGGTCCACATCAGAGTTTTGTTACACATTCACAGCTCTCCAAGCGAACTGGTCTTTCTAGGCAAACAAAATGGAGTTTGATTAAACCGGACTAAACAGAGCTAAGTGACGGAAAAATTGAATGGAAAAGATATCTTTGTTTTGCAAAGAAATGTCTCTCCAAGCAGCAAATGACTTTCTCTAACAGCAGCTGTTGTCAGGAACTGGGAAAGCTTTAAGGAAGCTGTCACTACAGACTAAAAAGGCCTGAAAGTTGTTTCTGGCTAGTATTCAATCAATTCCTCTGCACAAACCAGCCTATAAAATCCAAGTTGGAATTAAGAGTTTAAATGCCAATTATAATTGGGCTTCTTCTTGGTCAAAGAAACCTCCAGCACTCAGAAACGCAAACAATATCAACAATGTTTGACATTTTGATTCCATTTCCTGCTACATAAAATTGGCTATTTGAAATCCCGCTAGAACAGTTGAAGTGTGATTTCTCCATCAACTGTAATGTTTCGCAGAGACATTTATGACAACGCCTCACTGCACTGGTTCGTCTCCACTCGCCTGGTTGTTAAGTGGATTATGAGACTCCCGTCTAATTGCCATTTGTTTGTCTAATTAGTTGCCTGCACATGTGGATCGATTTCAACTCCAAGATCATTAACATGGTTTCCATGATGATGGTGGTGGTGGAGATGATGATGTTTCTTCAGCATGCAGTTACTCCTGGTCTCAGCTGCAGTGGCAGGACGTTAATGGTGTTGTGTTGCAGAGGAAAACACAGATTTTATTCCCAGTAATCATGAAGGGAACTGTGATGATGAAGTTGTTATTGTGTCTCCATCCTCACCTGGTTGTTATTGTCATTTTGGTCCACCTGCAAAAAGCAAATGCTCATGACATGTCAAACTCAAGGCGCAGGGGCCAAATCTGGCCCGCCGTAGCTCTTTATGTGGCCCTCTGGACTCTGAAGGTGTTGAACTCAATTTCATTTTGGGCCAAATGAAGATCATGAATGTTCTGAAAGGGCCGGTTAATGAGTTTTTGGCCAGAATGTATTGCTAAACTCATCAAAGGACTGTTAAAATATAAATAAATTCTTAAAATTAAGTTATTCTAATCCCTCCAGGATTTTGCAACTGTTTAGGGGATTTTTTGCAAAAAAAAAAAGAAAAAAAAAAAGAAAAAGAAAAGTGTTTATGATACTAATTTTGAAATATTTGCACTTATGTATGACAGGAAATATGACTTTTTATTATTCGCCATATCATTAAAGATTATAAATCATGTAAGGTATAAATATGAAATACTGCCACCTGCAGGTGGCAGTGTTTCTTTCGTCTAACACTCACTCATTAGGTTTACTTGAGTTATAATCCATAATGATACGGAGAATAATAAAATGTCCCATTTCCCATCAAACATAAGTGCAAATATTTCAAAAATTATTATCAAACAATTTTATTTATTTATTTTTTTTGCAAAAAATCACCAAAACAGTCACAAAATCCTGGAAGGAGTGAAAGGATGTTCAATATTGTTTAATTTTAAGAATTTATTTATATGTTAACAGTTTGTTTATGGATCTTATCAATACATTCTGGTACAACCGGCCCTTTAAGAACATTCATTTTAAAGTTTAAAGGAATTATAAACAAACAACCCGATTTTATCCAATCAAATCCACACCATTGCTTTCTTACATTCAAACATCATAAATGTAGAAACAATATCCTCTCTTTAAATGTTTAATAAGCCGAGCCTTTCACATTTATGTTTGCCTACATTTAATTTACCATATCCAATTATGTGAAAAGCCCCCGGGAGTTCACAAGGAGAAACATGACAGCTGCAACTGGAAACCCCACCACCAGACAAATGTCACCGGTGTGGTTTTCACAGACAATAATAACCCAATCCTCAAAGGTAAACTCAGCGCAGCTCAGCTTATTGGCTGATCTCTGCTCAGCCTCCCTCTTTTACACATCTCTCCTTCCTGACCTCAAAAACCGTTAAAAATCTGTTAATCCCTGTAATTTGGAATTAAGAAGTCATCCTGATCATTTTGGCTGCATGAGAGTGAGAGAGAGCAATACTTTAAGCACATAAGAAGTCTGAACAGAGAGGTTTTCTCTCCTAATCCTTTTAAATACCTGCAGAGATGCTATTTTTAACGGTGCTAGCCAGGCTAACCGCTAATGTAGCATGCTAAAGACCTCAAGCGTAGTAAAATCTTGTTTTATGGTGAAATCTCTTACAAAGCACTTTATGTTGACACTATTTTGTGCTTTTCAAAATTGACCACATTCAGTTTCAACAGATTAAAGCTTTACATACATCAGAAATTGATCACAAAATTCTGTATTGCCAGAAATGTTGGCAGCAGAATCAGAATACCTGTCTTGTCATTGTAAAGAAGAACAAAAGTAAAGTTTAGCACAGCCTGTTGGGAGAAAACAAAAACAGACAGAGAAGGGAAGAGGGACGCCTGAGGCCACAGCCTTTCAACAGATGAAAATGACAATATTTGGGGGATATGATCAGGAAGAAAGAACAAATCTCACACTGTGTCCAAACAGACATAATGTGGGGGTTGCAAGAAAAACCTCTGCACATATAAAGCAACATATAAACAACATAAGCAGAACGAATAATTGTTTTCTGGCTTTAAATTTCAGCACTTGGTTCATGTTACAGTTTTTGTTTTCATTTTTTGTGTGCTGCTGAAAAATGAAACTGGTATTTTCCTTGGTGGGAACTTCATACTGTCCTGTCCCTGTTAAACACTGAAGGAAAGAGGAGCAGCGACACCATTCAGAAAGCTTTCTGACGCGACACGTGTGAACCGAGACATCAACCAATACTTGCAAGGTGACAATAAACAGCGGAGCTTGTGGCGCGGAGATAACCAGGAACAAAAAGCCTTTGGGTTCATCGGGGGAACATGAGTCAGAGCGCCTTCCCCCATTAGAGACTCAGGCTCACTTCTGTCCCACTGGAGCCTTTTAAGCCTGATTTGTGTGTAATAAACCTGTATTATCTGCAATAAGCCGCGCTGTGGCCGGCTTCTTTGTCGATTCGGCTGTCCATTATAGCCGTCTGAGATTTTAGGTCTGTCGACTATTTTTGCAGCAATTATTGATGAGGCAGGAATTATCCACGTGGATGAGAGTCACCTGCAGCTGAAATTTTCCACTCGTCCTTCATTTGACTTATAATATGCAGCTGACGAGGCGTTTGTTTTTTAAAGGCGAAAAGCCTTTGAACATTTGTCAATCTCTAAAATTAAACGATTCACTTTTAGTTTGATGTTTTAAGTATTTAAGTGAACATTGGAGATGCACCGAATAGACTGAAGACTTTTATCATCCAGTTTTTGGTAGATAAAAAGAGGAGAAAAACAATAAGTCATGCAAATGGAAATTCTTGAACTTGTTTTCATTTTTCATGTGATTAATTGATTTATTGCTTATTGTGATAGGAATAGCACCGATCCACTTTTTTTACTTCCAGCACCGATATCTGAGGTTTAGTATTGACTGATACAGAAAAACAGAACCGAATTGACTAAGAACACAGACATAAATATAATGAATTACAAACTTATTTGATGACTTTAAATACGCAATAACTTCAACATGACTTTAATTTGTTCTGTCAGTGTAGTTAGGAGTATAACAGTAAATGTAAAGTAAATAAAGAACTGAAACTAACTAAAACAATATGTCAAACGTGTAAAAAAAAACAACCTTCTTTCAAAAGTTTTTTAAAGTACAATTAGGAATATTAAAAATAATGTAAAATAAATAAAACATGATCGCTCAGAACTCAAAACATAGAATTAGATGGACTAGATCATCTCTTATGAATCGGGTACATTATCACCTGTATTAGATCTAGAATATTTCCAATATCAGGATTGATACAGATATTAATACTGGATCGGTGCATCTCTAATGAACATCACACATTTCTCCTCGTGACATTTCATACAGCATTTACTGTCGACTGTAGCACAATTTACATTGTAAAAAGGTCAACAACTCTTTGAAACAGCGCAATAAAGTGTGCAGAACCACTTTCTTACCAAAGAGAACGTAGTCGCCTCTTCAGCTCCCAGCCAGACCGAACTACTTCAGACAAATTCATGCAAATCCATTCCTCCTGCAGCGCCAAGTGTTACAGACACTCATGTTCGCTGCCTCTCAAACCTCCGTCAGAAGACGAAGCGACGGTTTGGTCAACAGCTAGCTGTCTTTCCTCATCGGGTTTAGCATTGTTGTCTCTCTCCGGCCTTCATGAATAAATAAGAACCCGGACTGCTCAGCTGCTCCTTGTATATTTGCCCCACATCCTTCCTCTTCTTCTGGGATCCAGGCTGGGTGTAAAGACCTAATTTCCCCTGATGAATTGCACCTTTGCACACAGCTGTCTTTTCCTCTGAAGTTGTAGGCCTTTTTAGGTAGGAACAGTGAAAACTTCCAAAAGTAAAATAATTATAAAAAGAATCTTTCTCCTCTAATCACCACTGTAAAACCTTTTGGCATAAAATTTCTCTCTTCTGTCAGACATCCAGGATTCTAGGTGATACCATCTGATGTGATTTGTAATTTTTCCTCCTCTTCTCACTCTGCAGAAATCCTGAAAGTACTTTCACATAACTGCCATCCTAAACGAACGCACTTGGCTCTCACACACCGATGCATTATGAAGCAGCAAAACACTTTGCTGCTTCATAAGCCACACTCTCTACACAACACTAATAATCTACCAGCTTTAATGGTCAACAATGTTATGAACATTAAGGAATGCCACAAGATCCAAAACGTCCGGTTTTAATGACTCTATATAGCTGGACTGTGCGCATACGCAACTGGAGAAACATGAAGAGCAGTAATAATATCTGAACCTTTGGGAGGGGAAAGAAGATCAAGCGGAAGGCGAAGCTTTATTTTCCCATCTCTGCTAAGACGCAATTTGCTCGTTTAAAATCTGAATAACAGGCAGTGAGCTGGAGTTTCTGTTTTGTAGATTTGGTTGTGAGTAAAACAATACAGTTTCCACAAGTCTGAACTATGAGGGTATCTTAGTATTACATAGAGGTGAGTAGAGAACTCAAAAATCGTGACGTATTTATGTTGTAATGTACCTATATTGCTTATAAGTTAGAAACGAATGAGGTGAGAGCTGGTTGTAAGCTTGTGGCTGCTTTATTGTTGTCATAGCAACTCCATAGCAACTGCCTGGCTGGTAACCGGTTCACTAACAGCAACACCAGATTTAGCTGATTTTAGCCACTCAAACGCTAACAGCCAGTTAAGTTAGCTCACTCACTTGTTTACTCTTTGGTTACCTAGCAACTCACTCATTTATTCTTTGGTTACCTAGCAACAACCTGTTGAGTAACTGGTGCAGCAGCAGTTTCAGGTTTTGCCAGTGTCTCATAACTGCTTAAAAATAAAAAAAAATAAATAAAAAACTTTAGATAAAACTGGAAAAGTAATGCCATGTTTGCTAGTCTTTCATACATTTAAAACCAAAAAACTATAATTATCAATATCAACTGACATGAAACGCTTATATTTTCCCAGCTATATAGTCCAGCCCTATGTTAATCACATATCAAAAATTTGAAGTTACTCAATATTGCTATTTTTTATGTCAATAGTGCAAAAACCTGCAACAGACAGTAGCTAGTTTAGCATTTACAACATATTCAGGCTCATTATGCCAGCAAAATAATTGCTAATACTTATTTAAAGCAACAGAAAAATGTTTTAGAAAGGTGATGAGTAACAACAACTAAGCTGTGTTATTGTTTAAATGTCACACACTGTCAGAGTAAAACGTTATCATAAAAATAACAAATCCTCACTTTCTGGGATCTGTGTTTGCAATGAGTCCAAAGCAGAAACACATTACCATCGACAAATATTAGTTACATTACTACAAGTTATATCACTACCAGCATTATCTGAGGTTTTTCTTATATCATTCTGTCCTTACGGACATCAGTTTCATCAAAGGAGTCTTAATAAAAACGATCAGTATCTGTTTAAAGGACAAAGCCTGAAATCCATGTTATGTTCTATGCAGCCAGTAGATTTCCTCTTTAACTGGCCGGCCTGAGAGCTGCTTGGCTGTAACTGGGCCTGAGCTCAGCTCCACTGGTTGCCAGGAGACCTCCCAGTGATCAAAACGTTCCAGGAAGTGGAGCTAATCTTGATTGTTGCCTCACACTGAAAGCTGTATTCTCATCTCATGCCAATAAAAAAAAAAAAGAAAAAAAAAGTAAATACCGAAATCACATTAGTGAATATGACTGTTTATTTGAATCGACAAACAGCAACCAGCTACACCAGAAAACACAAATCTGACTCAGTACTGCTTTCCATTTTTAAATGGGACCTATTTTGCTTCCTTGACCATGTTAGGATAAGTCCATCAAAATCATTCTTAGATAATTACATTTTAGTCTGATCAGTTCTGCATGTTTAGAGCTGTTTTAGGGCATCTTTTCACTTTAAATCCAAAAAAGCTGCTGCTGACCACGCCCCCAACTCAACGTTTACACTCGCACATGAAAATGACTCCAAACAGATGTGCAGTTATACAACTGCCCAGCTTTGAAAAGCAGAACTGGTGCCTCCTGCACAACAAACAAGAAAGCAGCAAATAGTTTCTGGATGGTAAGTCAACAACAAAACACCTGCCTTTTCCAGCAGCCAATGTACAGCGGTAAAACTAGCTGACCAAATGTGCTGGTGCTCTGTTTGGGTTGCTGGATAATGGGTTGCTGGATAATGAGGCAACCTCACCAAAGGTTGCCTGATGTGCAGTGCCTGCTGATTTCTGACGTTACATTCAGGAGGTTTTCACTGCAAAAACACAAAATCTTACCAAGTAATTTTGGTCTAGTTTGTAGTGCAAATATTTTATTACACGTGAAATAAGACAAACTAACATAAAAGTAACTTTGTAGCAAGGTATGTTTTAAGTAAATCATTCCTTAATATTGATGAAAAACTACTTGCTCTATTGCCAGATAAATTAATTTATAACATGGAAAAAATGTTATGTTATATTTTAAACAATCTGCATCAATATTAAGGAATTCTTTACTTAAAAGAAGCTTCCATTTCTTGCTGAAAAAGTTACTTGTAAGTTAGTTTAGTCTTATTCCAGGTTTGCTAAAATATTTGCTCTAGGAACTAAGCAAAAAATACTTGGTAAGATTTTGTGTTTTTGCAGTGAAACTACATTTTCCAGTCACCAAAGAACAAGTGGGTGCTTTTTTAAGCACTTGAGTTGTTTTAGAGGCAATAGAAATGTTTAAAAAGTTGAAAAATTTTCAAAATGTGAATATTGCATACACTCTTTTCAACTTAAAAAAATAACCCAGCCACAAAAACAAACAAACACAGTTTCTGTTAAGCAGATAAAACGCCTCTTCCGTTCAACAGATGGCCGGATCACGTAGTAAACACCAAAGAGACAGACAGACAATGCTCCTACTGAAAAACGCTGGCAACAGCTGGGCCGATCAATGGCAGCTGACGTTAGCTTCACATGATACAGGAGGAAATGTGTGTGAGAGTGTGTGTGTGTCAGACTCCAAATAAGTTGTGATCAATTCAGGCAGCAGACGAGCAGACATACGAGACTGAGCCAGACAACGGGCAACAGGGAATTCCTCATTCACGCCGCGTGTGTGTGTGCGTGTGTGTGTGTGTGTGTGTGTGTGCGTGCGTGTGACAGGTGTGATTGATTCTCATTAACCACCAGTGATTCACAGCTGAGTCACAAACAGGTGCCTCAACTGGACTCAAAGACATGCTCCAACTCCCATTTCTACTTCAAACTTGAGCAACTCGTGTGTGTTTGGTGATTCTACAGAAACAAAGTAGTCTGCATCAAACAGAGAATCAAACAACTTCAAAGTCTGAACAATAAAAGAGACAAACTATCACAGAGTCACAGTTAATCTTTTGTTTTCTTATGAAACTGACGTAATTTATGCCGGTTGTAAACACACTCTTTACAAGAGGCAGAAGAAGGAAGTGGAGAGTCTGTAAGCGAACATCCCAGTGGAAAATATTCAGACTCTGCTTTATGTCCGGAGATAAGAGAGCGTGAGACTGGGAGGGGGAAGGACTGCTCCCTTCACTGCAGCCGTGTCCAAACGTTTTGTCAAGTGGGCCGAGAAAATAAAAAATATAAAATCACAACTTCTTGTTCGGATTTTGAAAGTTGTTTTTCTTTCTTGCCAACTCAACATCAAACTAAATGTGCAGAAGTTTAACTAACCAAGCAAAATATTTTTTAAGGAAAGGAATGTTATCTAAAATTTATTTAGCCAAGTTTAGTAAATTGGATAAAAGATGATTTGGGAGTAAAGTTGGCTTTTCAGTGAGGGACTCTGGCTATAAATAGGTAAATGCTTTGTGTTGAACTTAGGATTTTATATTATAAAAAGATTGTTGGTAATAATTAAATAAACGCAAACATCACTATTTACTTCAAACACCAGTGATGGTTGGGCCAAATTTTTATTATTCCTGAACTGCAGTTGGCGGCCACAGAAATTCAGTAAAAGGTCCACAAACAGCCCTCAGGCCTCACTTTGGGTACCCCTTGTTATACTGCTTGGTAATGACATAACAGGGAATAATCTGCTAATGGCATGTAATTATAAAAAGTATTACACGTTATAGTAGCAGCTTTGATAGAATAACTGAAAAAAACTATTTGAAAATATATATTCCCTCAAAAAAAAATAAGACTTTAGACTTCCAATAGACTTTAGCTGCTAAGCTAGCTGCTAAGCTAGCTGCATGGCATCAACTAACTCCCTCCCTCCTTGGTTACCTAGCAACGGCCTGTTGAGGAGCAGTTTAAGGTTTCACCTCATTGAATTAATTTATAATATTGATAGAGTGAATTTTATGTTACATTGTTTAATTACAGTAAAATGTGGATAATAAATATTAGGGCTAAACAATGTATAGACCTGTCACAATAAATCGATTAATCACATGACAAAATTAAAACAAGCTCAATAATTTTCATTTGAATGATTCAGTTTTCTCTTTCTACCAAAAACTGGATAACAAAAGTCTTCAGTCATTTTTAAAGACGTTTTGTTTACAGACACTTCATAGTTAATTGCATTTGTTTGTTGTTTTTATGTATTTTGTACATCTAAAATGTCTTCCAGTTCCTGTTAAATGTTCACTAGAATTTAAAGTTTATCCATATTTGAGAAGGAGTTCTTGCATTATCATGCCACCATTATTAATATATCACTTGAAAATGGTCTTAAAACGCCAATATTATCGTTTATTGTAATAACTTCTGGGACAATTTATCATCCAGCAAAATTTGCTAACGTTTCAAAACATTTTTCAAAAATGCAACATAACTAATTTTACTGTACAATATCAAAAGTGAAGCAGCTTATTCAATATTTACCTCTTTATGCCAGTAAAAAACTGGCGATCCTTGTTGTTTAAAGTAGAAGAAAAATGTTTTTTAAAGGGGCATTACGTAACTACAACAAAGCAGTTTCATTGTCAAAACGTTTAATTTAATATGACACGTTTTTTAGACAAATCGTCCAGCCGCACCGCTGCAGTTACGAAGGCAAACAGACAAAAATAACAAAAACCTGATCCTAAGCATTTGCTTTAATTATCCCAATCAGCTGTTTATTCAGGGTATCTCAGCCTCTGTCATGCTTTCTCTATCTCTGCAACGCAGAGGCTTTCTGGATCGCTGCAGCGCCAGTCTGTGTTTTTCCTCCCACGGTCCAATCCATCTCGTCTCATTCTGCTGCAGCGTTCTCATTTACGTCCGCACATTTAGTGACCCGAGGCCTCGGCAGGAAGCAGGTGCTTCGTTTGCGTGCCTTGTTTATGCCCTCATCTTTTCCCAGGCTATCTGCGCACACACTGGAGGCCAGCGAAGACACAATGAGGCAAGGACAAGCTGGAGGTGAGGACGAGGAGGGGAGGAGACGAGAAGAGAGGATGGGGAAAGGTCAGAAAGCACATGAGGACAAGGAAGTGATGGGAAAAAAAAGAAGAGTTGAGGATGAGGGCGGCAGAGGAGGAATGCATGTTTACTGTGCTTGCTATATATGGACATATTCCTTCACAGGCTCCAGTGTTTGCATTACTTTTTTAAGTGCTCCATAAACAAAATTCCCTCCTTCGGCATCGGAGCAGCACTCAGTTATTAAGGCAGCTTGGAGCAGAACATGTAATTAGATTGTGGCCTACCGCTCTCGGCTACAACCTGCTTCTGTAGTCGCTTTGTTTTTCAATCTCCAACCACAACTCCAGCGTGAAGAGAACTTCTGCTGCGTTTCCGCAGAGAAAATCCTCCGTTGCATTTTCCTCCCACAAGTCAGTAGAGGATGGAGGCGTCATGTGACATGAAGCACATGTGACCCTCGCTCACAAGCTAATCAAAACAAAAAAGAAAAAACGAGCAGCAGCAACCAGCATGCATCCTGCTGGACCTTAGAAGACCAATATTCATGACAAACTGGAACAGGTTCCAAACTGGGCAGGAGGAGTCCAGTTGAGGGATTAAAGTGGCAAAGCATCAAAATTATCCAATAAATTCAAGCTAGAAGCGCCTGTAAGTGTAAATATGCAAACTGGATTAAACATAATATATTAAGTGCTTTACGCGCTTACGAGAGTGCTACTTAGGCTGATTGAGACCAATTAGAAATATTATATCAAATCAGTGGAGGAAGCGCTAAAACCGTTAAAAAACAGTCGATTAAAGAGGCTTTGACATAATTAGTGTCGTGTAAATGTGTGTTTTTCTCCCCAAACATTAAGTTTTAACTGCATAAGAAAATATGTCCCTTTACCAAAGGTTCGATGATGAGATTCCCATACGATTCATTATACACCAATAACCAGTCTAAGGAGAAAACGTTGCTAACTGAACCTGATTTTTAAAGTTGAATGTATTTAGAGTGTAATCAAATTAACTTTATTAAGGAATAAATGAGGGAAAAAATGTAAACAATTACTCAGTTTGGAAATATTGCATTTACAGGGAAACACAGAGGCCGAATAAATAAAATTATAGTTAGTTGACAAGAACATTATTTTTGTGATTGGTTAGAGCCAAAAAAAAAAAAAAAATTTCTGCTGTTGATGTGAATAAGTTGCAATTTCTCACCGAAATTGAATGTGCAGTGCAGAGCAGCATAAGCAAAAAGCAAAGAGTTTAAATCAGCCAGGTAAAACATTTTTTATTTAAATGTGTAAAAACTAAAAAGTCCCAACTTTTCAGCATCTTTTACAGACGGCACTAGTTGCCAAATTATTAATATAATTCAGGATGGATCAGGGCAGCCATGTTTACGCCAAATACTGACCGTAACTTCTGAATTTTGCAGATGAAACAGCGACTCATTAAAGTAGACAAGACTTTAAAAATCTGCCACTAAACTACGTTTCCATTGAAAATGTGGGCAAAATGTTGTTGATATTCCACTAATGTTGAAAAAAGACAATTTTGCAATTGTAAATGCAATTAAAAATCATACGTGAATAGCTTTATTCCTGCGATTATTTGTTAAAAACATGGCGCACCATCTTCCTACCACTACTTCCTGTGATCTGCTTTGGCGTTTCTGCCAGAAGTAAGATCCGGTTGTTGATCATGTGAACATAAACATATTTGACAACAAAATTGCTGCAGGTATTTGTTTTTTTTAAGATGACAGCATTGACTCATAAACAATGAATGTGTTTCAAGAATATCCCCATTTCTGCATCAAACCACATCCTTCAATATTATGATTTTCACTGAACTCAAAACAAAGTGAATCAAAAAATCCATATTTACAGACAAAAAATGTTTTTCAAAATCCAAACTGGGCCTCTGATCATAACTGATTAAGAGAAAACTGATGAAATCACTGGTTGACTGACAGAAGCATTTTAAATCAAACTGGCAGTGAAGCAGACATAATGAAACTCTGATCTGCTGTCAAACGACGGAGGGCCATTTTGTCCTTTTTTCTTTTTAGCTGTCCAGGATGTTTCCGTCTCGCTGCGTTCACAGCTCACCGACTTCACCTCTTTGATCGCGACACGTGGAGCTTTAAATGTGCCGACGCATCTAAAATAATTAAAGCTCATTTTCATTTTCCATGAGGAGAGACGGCCATCAAATCATCTTTTCAATAACCTGCTGGGCTAAAAGCCGGTTCACTTTGATGACAATCCATTCATAATAGAGAAATCTTGATTAAAATTTCCCTTGCACAACAGATTTAAAATGACATTGTGTGAATTCATTTAATCAACCTATAAAGTCTGCTAGTCTGATGCAGAAAAACGGGAAAATTTGTTGCTATTTGGTGAAACCATCCAGCAATCCTGCAGCCTATCCCAGCTTAAAATACTGTTTACGGTGCCAAGTCTAGGCAGGAGTGGGAAACCAAGGCTTGAAATTCCCTTCAGTCTATGACGCACACAATCCCTCTGGGCGTAATATATGTTTTCATCTTTAGCAGGAAGAAAAGGGGAGTGTGGTGTGTTTAATTTTAGTTTATTATCACACAGTTTGACAGAGTAAAAACAATGTAGATTTGCAACAGAGTAGATTCCTAACTCCATATATGGTTCAGAAGCACTGTGACCCTGCTGGACCTTCAGAGAGCTGTATTTGGGATTGAGGTTCCCAAAGAAACAGCCTCCTGATCCCAAATTGGTCAAAGCTGATGGATGGTTTCTTAAGGGGACCTTTTATGCAAAATTCACATTTTAAATGTTTTTGTACTTCCATTTGGGTTTTTACTGCTTCTAAAAAAACAACCCAAGCGCTTAAAAACAGCCTACCAAGTTATTTTATGGCAATATGTTAATGTTTGTCCTCTGTTACCTAGCAACCCTAGCCTTACCCAGCCCATTACCTAACAACCTAACCAGAACTCTAGCACCTTTAGTCAGCTGGTTTTACCACTTTATGCGCTGAACAATGGCTGCTGGAAAAGACAAGAGTTTTGCTGTTGACCACTTGCTGTGTTCTTGTTAGTTGTGCAGGAGGCTCCACTTCTGCTTTTCAAAAATGTACAGTTGTAAAATTGTTCATCTGTTTGCTACAGTGGCTTACAAGGGCCATTGTAGATAAAAAACACAAAATTTTAGCCAAAAAAACTCTGAAGTTTATATATATATATATATATATATATATATATATATATATATATAAAAATTCCCTTCTCACCCACTGCGGGTGGTTT
>CAEFZX010024595.1:0-37672 GCA_903066825.1 Alfaro cultratus
TATATATAATGTAATTTTTATCAAAAACCTGTTGCACCTGAAGTAAATTAAACTAGTTCATCTTCAGCTCCTTAACTCAGAGATTATCGCTTCCCTGCAAACTCTCCCCCCGTTGAGCTGCAGAGGCTGGTGGTGTGATGTCCGTCTCTAATCCACCTGCCTGTTATTACAGCACCAATGAGCGTGTCCTTATCCCACCTCTGGACAAATGATAATTTCACGCTCCGTAAATAATTCTTGTCTTGATTTGCGCTGGTTTAATTGTCACCCTTTGTGACATTTGTTTGATTTCTAACTATCAAAGTTGCCCAGCATGGACTGTAAGCGAGAAAAGGAGCAGGGTAAGTTTCACTGATAGCTTGTTGCTACGTTACTGTGTTAGCCTCTAGCAGCCTGTGCTAACTGTAGCTAACTGTGTCAAGAGAAAAAATGAAGCTAACAACGCGTCTGTGGTTGTTATTCTTCCTGTTGCTTCGTCATCTCTAGGGAAAAAAATAAACATGAACTCCACTACTATTTTATTTTACACACCCGCTCTCTTTTTATATGTTGAATGATTATCATAATTTTTCCTAGCTGCTGCCATAGGAACGACACTCACTGTTAGCACAAATGTAGCTAACATTATTTAACGCTGCTGCTTGGTGAACGTAAAGAAAGTTGACATTTCTCATGTATTTCTTCTCAAAGATAAGACATAATTGGTGCGCCTATTTTTTCACCAATATTGTTTTTCTGCTTTTATTTCCTTTTGTTTACAATTCAGAAAGCTAAATTCAAGAAATAAAATGAAATAAAGTAACGGACTGGTATTTACATATAAAACGACCCCATCCTCTTTATCTATGTTTCAGTGAGTGAGGAGAATTCATGTGTAGGACTCAGAGTGCCTTAAGCACAGTAAAGCAAACATAACTCCCTCAGCTGTTACTCATGCATGCTAGTGGGATTATAACATTACACAACAGTGAGCACATCAGCACATCTGTCTGTTGTGACCCTCTCCTTTGGAGCTATCAGTAAAAATGCTCTGTGTGCTGTCAGGAAAAAAGATATGTTAATATGCTGCTTCTATTTAAAGTTTCTTTTCCCCTCGCCATTAACAGAACAAACAGTGCTTCCAGCTTTTTCTTTTGCATCACTGAGTCACAAATTATAGGATCTGTAGTTGTACTGCATATTTAAGAATAGAAAGTGAATGTGCTTTGTTTTGTATGGTCTTGTCACTCTGGTTCCCTCAGATGCAGAGTGTGAGAAGATAACCGCTGTGCTGCTGAAGTCACGAACAGGAGAATTTGATTTGGAATCTATTCTGTTTCTGAAACTCAGAGTTCTTGGTAAGGATTAGTGCATGTTTTTAATGTTTATGTTCATTCAGTTACTATAAAAATTAGCTTTTTGTCTTTAAGGTATACATGACCTTGGATGCCTTGGGGAATGTTTAAATTTGGAGAGGCTGGACCTATTTGGGAACAGTGTCACAAATCTAGGACCTCTATCATCTCTTCGTCTTCTTTCTGTGCTTAATTTGTCTTCTAACAGAATCTCTAATATAGGTAAGGCAAATAGGCTTTATTTCATTTTTTGTTTGTTTGTTTTTTCAGAATGACATTGTGTAAAATTTATTTGTGTTTTCTGTTTTTGGTTGTTTTCCCAGAGCCACTTCGTAGTTGTGAAAATTTACAAACTTTAAATTTAGCTGGTAATGTCATATCCAGGTATGTTACAAATGTACATGCTAATAGTATTGTAAAACAATATTTTAATATTCTATAAAAATAAATCAAAACTGTTCATTTTGAATTGCTGGTTAATGTCACTGATTATAAATTGGATAAAGTTTTTCTGCCATTATTCTAGTTTTAGAATGTATAAAAATAAACTAGGTTTTACTTCAACTCATTTGATAAATGCTGAAACCTTTTCATTATATTGTTTAGATTTTGTCACTTATTAATTAAGGTCTATGCTGAATTAGATTAAAAAAAAAACAACTTACTTCTAATGTGCTGTTTTTCGACAGCACTGAGAGCCTACATTGCCTTGTTTCTCTGAAAAAGCTAGAAAACATACGTCTGAGAGACAACACTTACAATTACAGTAACCCAGGTAATTTATGAGAAATTTATCTGCAATTTCAGTAAATAGAAGACGGTGATTAATGTTCGTTTTGTTGCTGCTTTGGCTTTGTCAGTGTGCAGGAGCACATCATACAGAGCTCTTGTACTCGAGATGTTCCCGAACATCAAGGTTCTGGATGGTAAGATTTATTTTTCTGTGATTCTTTATCTTGGCAGTATTAATAGTCCTGAAGGCATTGCTTTGTTTTGCCTGAATATGCTTCTATTATCTGTTTTAAATTACAGGAGAGAGAGTTGTTGGACGAGGAAGTGAATTGTACCAGTTATGCAAAGATATTGATGAGACCATAAAAGGTATTATTTTTTTTGTTTGCTGCAAATACACTTCTATTCAATGACAAACAACAGTCTTACATGGATGTATGTTTAATGCAATGTTTTTGTAAAATATTGTTGAACTGTTCATTTTTCTCTAAATGATCAGCTGGTTCATACAAGAATGGGCAGCTCATTGAACATCCCGATTGCAAGCCATGGGTAGAAGATGGTTACTGGGAGATAAAGCGATCAAACAATGCCATTATTGAAGAAGCCTACAAACAGTTCAATGGTGAGGTCCACTGTGTTTTTTTATATTATTTATACTGATATTACAAGTGCACCTGAGTAGATTAGATGAGCATCAAAAGTTTTTCCAAAAATATTTACAATTTGTATATAGTGAATCTCCTTTAGAGTTTCACTTTTAAAAATAAATAACAGTATTGAACTAACTTCACAGTATCATTCTAATGAATTAATGTCACCTGTTTATGTAATTATCTTTTTTTTCCTCCAGATGTTCTTCATGAATGCAGACTCTTGAACAACAGAGCCACTCATGTGGTTTCCCAGACTGAGAGATCAATGAGCTTGAAGAAGCAGCCAAAGCAATACGCCATCTGAATTGGGCTATTTTGTACAAACCTTTTATGTAACTTTCAGCCGCCTTTTTTGCTTTGTAATGATGTACTATGACAAATGTACTGTAGCTTTTTTCAAACAACCATGCTATATCCAAATGCTTTTTAAATATCATTGCCTGACACACGTGCTCCGTGCCTCAGTGTGTGAACTTCGCTGTTACTGTACTCATCCTATGCATTAGTTGATAGAATAAATACGGAGGCAGTTTGAAAACCTTGACCCATACTGATGCCCCTCAGCTTGGCTCATTGATGTCTTAACTTGCACAATGTGCATTTTGTACAATGCTGTAGCCTGAAGTAATGCTGTTAGCTATGCTGCTCATTGGAATTTGCATTGGTCTTTGCTTACAGGGTGTCCTTAATTTTACGTTGCTGGTTAATTTAAAGAGTAAATGTGTCCTCTATTGTATGTTTTTGTTGTGCATATGCAAAGATTGACTGATTGATTGTTGGCTCTTTCTACTTGTTTTTTTTAAAATTATTATTATTATAGGGTTTCTCTGTGCAACCAACTTGCTGAAAATACATTATTTATAAGCTTGTCAATGTGTATTTAATTCTGACTTTATTTAGAATAAATTCAGATAAGATGCATACCTATATCACCCACTTTACGATCAGAGCAAAATATGTATATTGTGATGAATTTGTTAAAACAAATATGATCTTTGTAAGTCATAAGGCAGTCCCCACAGATAATGCCATGCTGCCACCTGCTGGTGATTGTCCAATACGCTTATAAATAACGTAACACACACATTAGACACGCATTGGTCATATTTGATATTTATCTGTAATAGAAAAGTTGACATTTAGCTTACTGCTTTTCCTTGTTGAAGAAAGTAATTATTTGAACCACTATATACAGGCACAGTCATCGGTTTGTATTTTAGCAAATTTTGTTTATTTTGAAAGCCGGAAGTTTGCGTTACGTCTTTTCCAGCTTGACAAGTTCCGCCGCCGCAAAAAAAAACAAAAAAACTGCCGCCGCTCCTCAGAGCTCGACCTCGACTACCTCACGATCGCAGGAAACATGTGGAGGTCAACGGTATGCATCCATAAAATGTACCTCACTTTGTCTTATGCAATTCACAAAATCTTTTATGCTTGTCAGATTTTTGTAAGCTGCTTTCAAGCTGAAACGGGAAGATAAAGCGACGAGGATGATTATGCTTATTAAAAATGAGCTACAGCTTTATGGTTACTATAGTAAATAGAATCTTGCTAGTTTTATCTAGTTAACTACATGGTTCATCTGCTCTTCTGCAGATCATTTTGGGAGCTGTTTCTGTTGAAGATAATTTTCTTGTTAGACCTAACATATAGCAACACGTCTACTGTCTACAGATTATTCATCTGCTAACAAAGTTTGGTTTTTATGTCAATGACAAGGACAAAATCAAACCACAGCAAATAAGTTTAGCTACTTGACTATGGAATGCTAACTGTCCTTGCTGTTGCAGCTACATTACAGCAATCAGATGGAGGTTTTTGCAGTTGTCACATGTCACTTATAGTGTGGTCTAGGGTCTAAAGCCCATTTTTATGGTGGCCAAAACAAATTTCTAAATGTCATCTCTTCCTCGACAGAACTGTAAACATGCAATATTTCAAGCCAAAACGAAGAGTGCAAAGTTTTTCATTGTGATGTTGAAAATAAGTTGACACCAACTAATCGCCAGCAATATTTGCAGCAACCAAATCATAACAGTCATAATGTCATGAACACTACTGTCAAGTAAATTCTCTTCTTATTGGCCAGAACACTAAAAATAAACATTTATCCTCACATTGAATTGGAAGTAATTTACACTCACTGGGCAACTTATTAGATACTCCTGTTTAATTGTGTATGAACACAAATTTCAAATAAAGCAGTTATGTGGCAGCATTTGCAACAAACAAAACCTTGAAGAAGATGGACTACAGACACAGTGTACCGCTCAGAGGCTACACTTATCACAGGCTCACCAGAGTGGGACATAAATGTGTCTCAGCTCAATTTATCTCAAATTGTCTTCTGAACATGTCAATAAAATCACTGTTCTCCAACGGTGTTCACAGTAACCACATCTCATTTAAATAACTAACACCTTAGGGATGTGATGAGACTTGAAATTTTCAGCCAATATTTGATGCTATCAGGTCAATATGGACCAAAAAACCAGAGGAATGTTCCTGTTCACTTGTTGTATTTTTGCCATAAAGGATTGAAGGAGTTTTGATGGCCAATATAACCCAACACAGTATGAAAAAAGTTGTCTCTAATAAAGAGGACAATGAGTTTCTATACCAATACACAAATGAGGAGCATGGCACACTTTAATTGAAGGGTGGCTGGATTAACATCCTTGTCTTGCACAAGTCTTTTCTGGAGTTTGATCCTTTAGTTGTTTAACCATAGTCAGTCATCACAGCAAAAGAGAGCCACTGATTCTGCAGTACTGTGGAAGTCTTTTTAGGGATGTTAATGGTATTCTTTCACATAATATTACTGCTTTTGATTTTTGTTTTTTCTTTTGATGATGCTGGTGAGGGTTGCTTTCTTTTTGGTTGCTGCAAAGGGCATCGCTGAAGATTTACCATGAATTATTGAAGGGGGGTTCTTGTTCTAAGTGTTTGGATTTTTTTTGCTTGAAGTTCTCTTTGCAGAACTTCAAGGAAAAAGTTCTGCAAAGAGAACTTTTGAGTGTCATCCATTGAGCTTCACATTGGATAACACTCAAGTCATCCATTCTGGATGACTTGAGTGTTTTACTAAAGTGGTGTTTCCGAAATTGCAGGCATCACGTGTAGTTGCTGCTTTGAAGAATGAGCTTCTACAATCCAGGAGTTTCATCCGTGGGGTATTTACATTTTTTTTTTTTTATTTACTTTAGATTACTACAATTATTATTTGTTTGTTTTAATGTTTAAGACATATGGGTGAACACAATCTTTATTTTGGTCTTTGTCTCTCTTTTTCCACACAGATGAAAACTGTTACATTAATCCCCGGTGATGGCATCGGTCCAGAGATCTCTGCGGCTGTCATGAAGATATTTGTAGCAGCTGAAGTTGGTTATTTAAATTTTTTTTCTACTGTCAATCAGTTTTTTCTACTGATTTTTGACAGACAGGATCATTGTGAGAAATATAGTTGGTTTTTTTTTTAAATGCTGCTCAATATGTATGATATGCATCATCTAAGAAGATAGTGTTGTGCTTGTTGTTTGCGTATGTTCTAAACTAGGTTCCCATCGAGTGGGAAGAAAGAAATGTCACAGCTCTACAGGGACCAGGTGGAAAGTGGATGATCCCTCATGATGCTAAAGAATCTATAGATAAAACAAAACTCGGCCTGAAAGGTAACCTAAACCCTTTTTGCGACAAAGCCGAGTTTTCTACACATTTTCCCACATAAAAAAGATTGCTCTACTTTATTCAATTTCACACTTTAGTTGAAAAGTGAATTTTAAATAATACGTTTATTTGGCGGATATTTTTCCACTATTTCTATCTGCAGGTCCTTTGAAAACACCAATAGCAGCAGGTCATCCCTCCATGAACCTGCTTCTGAGAAAGACGTTTGACCTCTATGCTAATGTGCGCCCCTGCATGTCCATTGAGGGTTATGACACGCCTTATACTGATGTGAACCTGGTTACCATCAGGGAAAACACTGAGGGAGAGTATAGTGGGATTGAACATGTGGTAAAACTCTTCATCCACTTTTTTGATTAAAGCTATTTTATTTTATTGCTGTTAATATTAAAACAACACAACTCACTGTTATCTTTACTTACAATAATTTACTATTGAGTTTCATTAGGTGTTAGTCATGTTCATTTTTAATGATGCACCTCTACTTTCAGATTGTTGATGGAGTTGTGCAGAGTATTAAGCTCATCACGGAACAAGCCAGCCAGCGCATTGCAGAGTATGCTTTTGAATATGCAGAAAACAATCAGAGGGCCAGTGTTACTGCTGTTCACAAGGCTAATATCATGTATGTTACATTTCTCTACAGATGCCATCAAAGCTTATCATGCTAAAGATGCTAAATGACTGTCCAATGTTTGCTCATCTTTTCAGGCGAATGTCGGATGGACTTTTCCTGCGAAAGTGCAGAGAGGCCGCAGAGAAGCACAAAGATATAAAATTCACAGAGATGTACTTGGATACTGTGTGCCTTAATGTAAGTTCCAGCAACTTCTATTAGGAATCAAGTTAGTTTTACTTGTTTTATTTAGGCCTTAGCTGGTGTGAGATACTCACTGTGAAGAGTGTTACAGTATTGCAACATTTTTACATTATCTAATTGATTTCATTTAAAACAGAAAAGTAATAGATATTTCTAACATTGATGACAATGGTATTAAAAGTATTAAATGAATACCAGTAGCTATCCTTTAAATATGCTTATTGTGGAGAATATTAGTCTTTTTACTAAAGTTTTAAAAGATACAATGACAGGTGGCATTCTTTAACGCCTTTTAAATAAATTATAAAGTAGTAGCCTTTCAGCCAGCTGACCTGCAGTGCCTAGCAGCATGATGAGGGGAGGATGTTCCAGCCAGACTGCAAAAATCCCAGTCACTCCAGCAGTGTCTCTCGTATCTTATTAAAAGTTCTTAAAACTGTAGAAATAGCATAATGAAGACATTTTTGTGGTTCTGAAATTCTAACTTTATTGGACATTGATAGTGGTAACCAGCCTATGCAGAGCCATTTTTAATCATTTTATGTTGTAGGCCTACAACATAAAATGTCTAAAAATGGCTCTACATAGGCCATACATATTGCAACGTATTACCACAAGAGGGAGTAATAACTCTATGTCACATAAATTTAATGAATTATACAAACTTCAAATAGAGACAAGGACTGCATGGACTTTGTTGAAATAAGATAAATAGGTGATACATTGTTTTACTACAAGGAAATGGTTAAAGGATACTTACTTTGCTTGTGTCAGAACAGCTGTCAGCTCATCACCTGTCTTGGATGAGCTTTGATTGAAAACATTTGATTCCCATACAATCCATGCGTGTTTCTGTGGCATTCTTGATATCTGCAATTAAAGGCAACATTGTCAAAATACTCTTACAGATGGTCCAGGATCCCTCGCAGTTTGATGTCCTGGTGATGCCAAATTTGTATGGAGACATCTTGAGGTAATTACATAGTAAATGCATAATTAGTTCTTCCTTTAAAGTTTTACAAATTAGGAAAAATTTAAACTTAAGAATCCGGTCAGAAAATATGGTGATATTTGTTGACTGAACCAGAAATAATAACTAGAAAATAATTACAGGTGGCAAAAAGTAAATCTGATCAGAATACAACAGAAACAAATCTACATGTGTTGTTTTTTTTATTCATTGCAGTGATCTCTGTGCTGGATTAATTGGAGGTTTGGGAGTGACGCCAAGTGGAAACATTGGTGCCCAAGGGGTGGCCATATTTGAGTCAGTACGTTGTTTTATATTTTATTACACGTATTTTTAACTAACATAATTAAAATCAGATAATCAGAAAGAATTAGAAAAAAATCCAACTACTGAGCTAAATTTAGCTCAGGACAGTAAGATTTGCTTCCATTTTTTTGAAAAAATAACATCAACCATGGTAGTTGACTGTTGTTTTTCCTTTCCTCCTGCCAGGTTCATGGAACTGCTCCAGATATTGCAGGAAAAGATCTTGCGAACCCCACTGCCCTGCTGCTCAGTGCCATCATGATGCTGCGCCACATGGGCTTACATAGCCACGCCCAGAAAATTGAAACTGCCTGCTTTAACACCATTCAGGACAAAAAGGTAATTCACTTCTACAGACAACTCGCTGTGGGTGTATTAATAATGTGATTCTCCTTCTAAAGTTTTTCATAATTTTCTTCAAGGTTCTAACCAAAGACTTGGGAGGAAACTCCAAGTGCTCAGAGTTCACAGAAGCAATTTGTCAAAGAGTTCGGGACATGAAGTAAAAGGAGCTTGTGAGGCTTCTCATAATCTGTCAGTATAGTATCACGTTGCACTGTGTGACTCCATGTTAAAACTTTTACCCAGAACATGTATTTAAAATTCTGGTGCTTATGAACTTGAATGTTTAGATTGCAGCACCTTACAAAGAATTGTCTTAACCACATCATCACGAACATCTGTATATATGACATGCTAAATAAGATTTTTGATGATGATTGTACATTAATCTTTAACGTGTTTAAAACTCTCTTTAAAATAAGCGGGACAGTCATCATAAACATGTCGTAAGTGTTCCATTATGGTGCCCAGCACTTGATACTGGTGGGGAAAAAAACATTCTTCCTTATGCACAAAACCTTATCATTTTGCATGTGGTATGTTTTTAAACCACTAGGTGTTATTCCAAATTGTATGAATATACTATAGAGCACAAGTCCAACAGAAATGTGAAACTTTAACTTGTTTTTATTTCAATCTAGTTTGCTGTTAAAGTTACCTGACAAAATTTTCATATATCCAATTTTGGTCTGAGACTATTTTTAAAGACAGTTTCTTATGTTTAGATGTATTCATTGTGATAGCTAAACTTTTCTAACGTTTAAAGGCATTCTAAAGTGTGTATGTACAAAAAAGGGAAACAAATAAAAAGTTCTAATTTTAGGGTTACATTCTTTAAGGGAAATGAGAGTTTGATTAAATTCAGAACGAGCACTGAAATCACACAATTTGTAATCGCTTTAGAAACAACACTGGATGTAAAAGTGGAATAGTTGTGTAGTAGCTTGCTGTCTAAGTTTCATTACAGAAATGGACAAATTACATAGACTAGTCATATTCTAAAACCATATTTCATATTGTTAATTTTTATCTTTTGTGTCCCTTCCTTTGTTCAGCTCTTATGTTCTTGTTTGAAAAATGCAATTTAAATAAAGTTGAATTAATTACATGTTTAACTACAACATTAGTTCTTGAATGTTATAGGTCTTAAACAAACGGTTCAAAATTACACTTGTTTGAAAATGTCTTATGAAAGTATAAGTACAAAGATAGGAAGTTCAAGACCATTTTGACAGACTTGAAGAAAATTTGTCTCTTTAGAATAAAAAAATAAAACATTTGAATGATTAAGGCCTCAAATACTAATTAGCAGAAGAGTGTCTTTTTTTGATCAGATTTCCTAAGACATTCTGAATACTGGGTTCTAAGTTCTTATATTGTCTTACAATGTTAATAAATAATATCTATATTAAAATGTGCCTGTTTGATTATATCTCTCTCCAAAATTTGCTCTCTATTCACCCTAAAGTATTTTGCATGTTGCTTTTCACCCACTGCCCTTTTGATGCAGACAGGAATCATGTGAAGACATTTGAGAAGGTAACTTAAAATAACCCCCAAGGAGTGCTAACAGCTAAACTTCACATTATGTTCACAGTCATGAAGAGCTCCATACATAAGCTTGATGCAAATCAAATTGTTAATTCAGTGAAATCTGGACCTCTACTTTGTCATAATGCATCCAATTGAGAAGAAATTCTCTGGCTGCATTGAAAAGCTTTTGCAAAAACACATTTCCACTTTTCCCATTCATTTCTGCCAGTAATGCATACTGGTTCCTATACTTTGTAACTTTTATATAAATTATTACATGATTGAAGCACTGCTGGGTTTATGTTCTATACACAGAACACAGGTTAAATCTGAAAATTGCAGTCCTTTCCACAAAAGGAAAATTATGCAGATGTCTACAAAAAGCGTAATCTGGTATTATTTCAGCACTGACCCTAGCTGACTTAACCTTTGCTTCAGCTAATTTGTAACAGGGGTTGCCAACATACAGTCACCTCATGAGCTGCAAGGATCAAGCTGATTCTTAAGGTTTGCACATCAAACAGAAAATAGTTTTTATTGCTTTCATTTAAACAGTCAAGAGTTTAAAATAATCTTGAAGTAGCGCCAACAGCTGTCTTTGCTCTTTGCATTTTTTCCAAGGACATCAGTACTTCGCTCAAGTGTAAGCTAACCAGCCGAGTCACTTTAGTTACACCTGCATATCTCAGATGCTATCTGTCTGAGTGGCAGAAGTCATTAGTTAACAGTATTCAGAGGACATCTTGTACCTTGTGATGTTCCAGCAGAACTCCCAATGTAACAGAGCAAATAAATCATATTCATAATCTTTAGCTCCCTCCACATATTCTCTGTCAGTCAGATTTAAGTAAGGACTGGGCCACTCCAAAACATAATAATTCCAGCAATAAAAACATGTGGGTACATTTTAACAGATTTTTTGAAATCTAAATCTGGCAGAGTGGTAATTTTGGAAAACATTTCCAATGCACTCAGTGAAATAAATGCAGTGATTTTTTTAGCTATTGATTATATACGGCATGAGGCAAATACTTTTAAAATACTGGAACGGGTCCAGAAAGAAAGAAAAAAAGTCTAGAAGTAAACTTGAGTACTTTTACAACAATGTAAAAAGTGATGTCTCCTCTTAAGAAGCAGTAAATATTTTTGGAGTAAATGAAAGCAGAAATATGTCTGACTGTTTTGATTAGATTACTGAGGAAATCAGCATTGTCTGTGTTACAATGATGAGTTTGCAAGATCGGTTCGAAGCTTGAAGACAAACAACCTTAAAACTTTTCTAAAACAGATCTGTTTAACTGTTGTTGCTGAATTTGATCTTTATGTAACAGCAACACTATCCCCCTATTCCCCTCTCTCGGAGCGGTGTTGCATAATATTCTTTGAAAGACCTTCACCTATTGCCCCGTATTTGAAGACAGGAATTAGGTCAAGTCATTCGGGAAGCGGGTTTGGGAGCGCCACCCCTCTCTCGCGCGCCATTTTTTTTTTTTTTCCGCTCTGGTATTTTCTAGACTCTCTGCGTAAGTCTACGACACATCCGGGTGGCGCTGCTCGGAGCTCTCCAGAAACTTCTGCACAGCGGTTCAGCTATAAGAAGGGGCCGTGTCCTCCTCGTCCAGTGTCAGTTAAACAGCTCTTCGTCAGGGTGAGACAGAGAAAATACAGCAAGTAAGTGAGATACTTTTTATTGTTACACTGGTCTTTATAAAGCTGTGCAGCGGCTACATTAAGGGAGTTTAATTAAGCTCAGTGGTAAGAGTAAGCTGCTGTTTTTAATTTCATTTAACCAACCTTTAACGTCAAGTTTAATATGCAGTCTGGTTAGTTAATTTTTGTGTATTAAAACTGAAAGAGGAAATTCCATTTTAAATATTATCTTTATAAGAGGATACGTTCACAACTTTGTTCTAATTTCTTTTAGCATTTTTTTTTTATTCCAAGCCGGTTAATGCAACGGAATTAAATAGAATCTATTTTATTTATTTATTTTTACAGTAGAGTCACAATGGTGCACGAAACTGGTTACTACGATCTCTTGGGGGTCAGCCCAAAAGCCTCGACGGACGAAATTAAAAAAGCCTACAGAAAACTAGCACTGAAATACCACCCGGACAAGAATCCAAATGAAGGCGAAAAGGTAAGAGAGAAATGTAGAGATTACTCTAATGTGTTACAATGTTCAGTTAGTGGACCGTTGCTTTCCGTTTTTAAACCTCCTTGTTGAGAGACGAGACAGGAGGAACTTTCTGGAAACATCCACTGCGCTGCTTCTGTGTTAACACTGGGGGAGATTAGACCGGAGTGGAAGAGCTAACCAGTTCTGAAATGTATTATTATTTAAGATCACACATTGTAGCACATGACTTTTTAATCCATTTATTGGTTTGTGTCTGTGTGTTTTTTTTAAATTTTATTTTAATTTTAATTAGGTCTCAGGAATTGCATTTTAAACAGCTGCAGTTTTTTAAAAGCTAGAATCCTGGGGTAATTTATGTTCCCCAGTCTAAATAGAAGTCTAGAAAAAATAACAAAAAACTTGTGACCTAAAATCAAAAATGGTTTTATTTAAGGAAGTTTTGGGGGGATTTCCCTTAGTCTCCAGATGATCTTTAATAAATGGTGATGGTTACAAATTGATGCATGTCAGTGGGACATGCTATAAGTGCTAGAAAACTTTAAATAACAGAACACTGTGGTGGATTTAGGGAAACCTCTTATAAAAGGCAAATCAAATACAACGTTGTCATATCAAAACTACTGTGTTCAACTCCTGATATTTTAAGTATAAATAAAGAGCTGTTTTTGAGGGGAAGGCTGATCAGGTAGTACACTAATTTATCAAAACCACCTCCATAGTTTAGCTGATGGAAATATAAACGTTGTTTTGAAATCCAGTATGCAAGCAGAATCAGCTGTCTTTCTCTAGTAGAGAAAAAAAATAATGTTTAACATGTATAACTGCAAGTTTAAAGCCACTTAAAGCTTTCTCTTTTGTTTAACAGTTCAAGCTCATCTCTCATGCCTACGAGGTGCTGTCTGACCCAAAGAAGAGGGACCTATATGACCAAGGAGGGGAACAAGCTATTAAAGAGGGAGGCATGAACTCTGGGGCTTCGCCAATGGATGTGTTTGACATGTTCTTTGGAGGTGGAGGTCGAATGCAGAGAGAGAGAAGAGGTGGGATATAATTACAAAGTCTAAGAACTCCAACTTGGATGTGATGCACTTTGAATATATAGGTTTTAAATTGTATTTTTTTTTTCTTTCCTTGAAGGAAAAAATGTTGTTCACCAGCTTAGTGTCACACTAGAAGAAATGTACAATGGTTCTAGTAGGAAGCTTGGACTTCAGAAGAATGTCATTTGTGAAAAATGTGACGGTAAGTGTTGGACCTTTTTTAGGATACTTTTTAAAAAGTCCCAAAACTGTTTCTCAAGACAGAAAACAAAATGTATCTTGGTTTCATTTTAAAGGTTACGGCGGTAAAAAAGGGGCTTTGGAGAAGTGTTCGACTTGCAAAGGCAGAGGAGTACAAATCAGAGTGCAACAGATCGGGCCGGGCATGATTCAGCAGACCCAGAGCATGTGTCACGACTGCCAGGGACAGGGGGAGAAGTTTAACGCAAAGGACCGCTGTAAGAACTGCAACGGACACAAACTGGAGCGCAAGAAGAAAATTCTTGAAGTTCATATTGACAAAGGCAAGATGTTCTGACTTGGAATATGCAAAAGCAAAGTAATCCAATATAATTTAGATGAGGAACTTGGATAAATCGTTGATTTTAATTATTCCAGGTATGAAAGATGGCCAGAAAATTACATTTCACGGAGAGGGTGACCAGGAACCGGGACTAGAACCTGGAGACGTTGTCATTGTCCTGGATCAGAAGGAGCACCCGCTTTTCCAGAGGCAAGGAGATGATCTGGTAATGAAGATGGACATCAAACTTGCAGAGGCCCTGTGTGGTTTCAGAAAGACTGTCCGGACATTAGACAACAGATCGCTCATCATCAGCACAATGCCAGGTACAGCAATTCTTTTGGTTGACCAGCTGTCTTTACCTGTTTTGCTGCTGTTCTGTTTATAGATGTATTAACTTTTTGTTCTCTTTCAGGAGAAGTCATCAAGCACAGTGACATCAAATGTGTTCAAAATGAGGGCATGCCTATCCACCGGGATCCCTATGAAAGAGGAATGCTCATCATTCAGTTCCAGGTGAGTTTCTTAATGCATTTTACAAAACCGACAGAGATTTTAAGTAGAACTTTTGTGGCGTATCAAGCAACTGGCTGACCACATTTTCTGTTTCCAGGTGGAGTTCCCAGAAAACCACTGGCTCCCAGAGCATCTCATGTTCCAGCTGGAAAGACTGCTTCCTCCCAGAGAGGATGTGATGATCACGGACGACATGGAGGAGGTGGACCTCTGTGAGGTTGATCTCAATTCACAACAGAAACGCTACCAGAGAGAAGCTTATGAGGAGGAAGAAGAGGGTCCCAGAGGCGGAGTGCAATGTCAGACACAGTGATTGTAATCTAGGTTCCAGTTCTTGGTTTTGAAAAGGTTTGATTCATTGTAGTTTCAAAGTATGGACTTAAAAGAAAAGGACAACTTGAAAACAACACAGCTGCCAATTCTTGATTTTTATATGTGCGTTTGACACAAACATATAACTGAAGAAGTGGTCTTCTGTTTTACAAACTTTATTTTCATGTCACTGTTTCTGTATTTTAAGAATTGTTTTTCTTTTATTTGTATGTATTTGTTATCAATTCTACACTCATTCTTTGTTTTCAGAACCTGTAAGGATGATTCGTATGCTTTCTGTGAAGGTAACGTCAACTGTGACACATTTGGGGTCACTTAATAAAGTATAGGGATCTTCATCTGGAAGTTGTTTTTAATTTCTTATATTTTACGTACACATTTCAGCATGTATGTCATCACACCACTAGTTTGCACATTGTATTCTTCCCTAATTTGTTTCTGGTAAGCAGATAGCCTGAAGGAGAAACCTTTCAAGACAAAAAATCAGTGAAGGTGAAGGATACCTTATTTTAAGTCCAGTCTAAAGTATAATTACCAATGAATTGTCTAAAAAACCTTTTTTAATGAATGTTTCTAAAGGAAGATGCTTTTTTTTTATTTTTTTAACATTTTTTTAATCAGACTAAAATATTTAAAACCCAATGTCTCCCTAAAAGTCGGAATCCTGAGCAAAGCAGCTACGGCACAAGACCAAAGTGAATTTCTATTTAAACAACTCCAGGCTCAAAAACAATATAAAGATTTAACATATTGTTACATTTGCAGTTCTTTACATAGAAAAAATAAGGTTGGGAGAGTCAGGGCCATAGTAACTGCCAGAAAGAAGAAACAAACGATATCACAGGTCTCACTTAACCTAATGTAATTGTTTATTTTATTCTGTGCTTTACATTGATATTAAATAGATAATATCAATAATTAATTAATTATTAATTAGTTTGAACATGTTGCATTCAAAAACATGTTTCACACAGGAAGACTTTTGGTGGCAAACCCACCTCCGGACTCCATTCGTAATGTAAATAATAATGGACCTCTGTAAATACTGTAGGTGCCCAATACAAACATGATTTTAATTTAAAGCTCAATAATACAGTATTTGCACTGATATTATTTTTGAGATGGTAGAAGTATTTGGTGTTGGCTCCTCTTGGACCAGTCAGTTTCATTCTCTTGGAACAACTAACAGAAATTCATTTTAAAGAAGACATCATTATTGTGAGAATCATTCACAACAGCTAAAATTTTAATTGCTTATAGCTTTTTAAAATCCTGAACTATTGCGTGTTCTCGTTGTACTTGCAAAGTCAGAGCTCTCAAAGCAAACCTAAGTTCAGTTTCCAATATAGCTAGACAGAATGTAGAGAAGTGTCAATGAGATGTAGTGTCAGTATAAAACCAATCACCACTGGTTTGTAGCTTATTATACCAGTGACACTTTGCACTGTAAAGTATCTACTTGTGAAAATGTTTATTTTGCTTTTTAACAAACAAAAAGTATGGAAATACGTGTTAAGGTGTTATCCTGTTATCAGCAACAAAACAAATAGTAAATCTCCTGCCTCCTCTTTTTTCAGGTGCGACTATTTCCACCTTCATATCCCTTTAAGTCGCCGTTTTGTTTGAAACTACATAACCCACAAAGCAAAGCGAAAACAATGACGTCAAGACCTCCGGCACCGGTTTTGCTGTGCAGCCAGTCTGCCCCGATTCGGCAGCCGACTGCTGAGGATATCCACCCAGGCGGACTCCGCCTGCTCCTAACGGCATTTTGTAAAGACCTAAACACTGGACTCTATTATTTTTTAAAATGGCGAAAACGTACGACTACCTCTTCAAACTGTTGCTTATCGGAGACAGCGGCGTCGGTAAGACATGTCTGCTGTTCAGATTCAGCGAGGACTCCTTCAATACCACCTTCATATCCACAATAGGTGAGTATCCCGAGGACGCCTCAAGGAAAAAAAAATACACATTTTAAACTTAAAAATGGTTTACTGCATCTTCGACAAGACTCTGTTGGTAGTAACTTTAGTAAAATAGCAGCTTTAATGCATATCACGGAGACCTGCTTTGTGAGGGTTCTGTGAAGGTTTTAAAGCCAGACAATGGACTTGAGAGGCTAATGGTAATGATTCTTTCTTGTAAGCTTAAGTCCATCAATTAGGTTCAATACAGGATACTACACTGATTAATGGCTGATACCATTGATATGATACTGAAGTAGTCTCCATAACCTAAAGGCTGCTGTGGTCAGTAAATTATCATTACTGTTTTAATATGTGGAGAAGTGTTTAATAATGTTATTAGTGATCAACGGCAAGATTAATCTAATGTTCAGAGATCATACACTGCATGGAAACCTCTGGAAAAATATGGAATTTGATTTTAGTATTTTTCAAGTCTGAATATATATGAAAAAAATATTTTTGTTCTCAGACTTTATTCTATATTAATTGACTAAACCTGACATGGATTCTAGCTGTTAGACCATCAATTCACCACTCTTTCCAGAGGGAGAACATAAAATTGAAGTCGGCATTTGATTTAATTTCCAGTCAGTTCTTAAGCAGCCCATCAGTAACTACAAATCGTAAACTAACTTCACTTTGCATAGACAAATCATGGTATTCCCTCTTGTAACTCTTTACAAACTATAATTAAGAAACTCTGAGATGAAAAAGCTAAATGTGAATGCATCATTACACAAACCCCTAACCCTAACCCATTTTAGGGGAGAGTTGGTTATTACATGAGTATTTTAAGCTTATTTCAACACACCTAATGTAATTGTACAATAATTCAAGTAACATGGAATCGCTAAGCCTTTTATACTCTCCAACCTTGTATTTTTAACCTTATTTAGGGAGGTCAAAGCCTTAGTTATGTGGGTCAAAGCTCCCCTCACTCATAGTAATTTGCACCATCCAACATCAATCCATTATTCAGCTATTTATCCATCCATCCATCCATGCAACCAACCAACCAACCAACCAACCAACCAACCAACCAACCAACCAACCAACCAACCAACCAACTGTGCATCTAGGTATCTGTCTCTTCAAAACGTAATGTTTGTCACTGATTTCTCAATTGTTGCCTGTGTGTTGCTTTCATGACTTCATATTCTTGTGTTTTTATTATGTAAAGCACTTTGAACTGCCTTTTTGCTCAAATGTGCTATGCCAATATACTTGATTGATTGAAAAATACAGCATTTTGACATGAAAAATATGTAGGAACCCTGAATTCCTTTTGTAAGCCAATTTGTTTGCTCCAACACAGGGATCGACTTCAAGATCAGAACCATAGAGCTGGATGGGAAACGAGTTAAACTCCAGATTTGGTAACTGAACCTTTTGAGAGTTTAATACTGAAGAGAAAAAAAAGAAAAAGAAAAACTATACGAATGTAGCCACATCTTGTTTTTTTTAAAATTGATCTCAGGGACACTGCGGGACAGGAGAGGTTTCGCACCATTACCACAGCTTACTACAGAGGAGCAATGGTAAGTCCCTGCCTTTTCAATCTGTTCACTGTAAATCTACCATGCATTTTCATTACAGGGTTCAGAAACTTCAGAAGTTTTTCTCATCTCTAGGGTATTATGTTAGTCTATGACATCAGCAACGAGAAGTCCTTTGACAACATAAAAAACTGGATTAGAAACATTGAAGAGGTAACCTCACCTTACATAACAACGTAAAATAGTTTTTTTTTTCTAAAGTTGATTTAGAATTGTCAAAATTATTGTGCTTTACCTTTGTTTTTACTCTCAACAACCTATTTCTTTAAATTATCCTTTTCAATATTTTTAGCATGCCTCATCTGATGTGGAGAAAATGATCTTGGGTAACAAATGTGACATGACTGACAGGAGACAGGTGTCGAAAGACCGGGGTGAAAAAGTGAGTCTCCAGTTAGTCACCAACACTAAAAACATTTCTAAAAAGCAAATGCAGTGTTGAAATAAATACTTTTATTTAATCTCCCTCAGCTGGCTATTGATTATGGAGTGAAGTTCTTAGAAACTAGCGCAAAGTCTGGCTTAAATGTAGAAGAGGTAAGTGAAACATTTTTAGCTTGATAAAAGCAATAGTACCCCTTGTATTTACGCATTTTATCACATTACAAACACAAACCACAGTTTCAATCTGTGGTTTGTGTACAAACACAAATTTTGCAAAATAAATAGCCCAGACTTAGTTAGATTGAATGTCTCTGAACACCAGATTTTATATCTTGTTGGAGAATCTTAATTGGATTTAGGTCCAATGTATATGCTCAATTTGAAACCATTTGGTTTTAGCTCTGGTTAAACCTATTCTGCTGGAAGGTGAATTGGTCACCTTTTTAAGTGTTAGAGTATTTACCTCTAACACTTACTAAAATTACAGTATTTAGTAATTAGGTTTTTTGTGAGGGCAATTGGTTGCACTATTTTATTTAGGACTGCCAGAGAAAAGGGGACTGAATGCAAATCCATATCACACTTTTCAGATTTTTATTTTTTAGAAATACCTGTTGCATTTCATATTTATGCTCTACTTTATAGTGGTTCAGTCATGAAATTGAAATTGTTCTGAAGTTTGTAATGTGAATGTTTTTTATGAATACACATAAAATAAATTATTTACATAATAATTAACATTTTTTATTCTCTTTTTTTCCTCAGGCCTTTTATACTATTGCAAGAGACATATTGAACAATCTGTGCTCAAAGACGGTAGGTAGTGAAGACATTCTTAAATAAAATGCTGATGTTTTTCTTAATAACGCTCAGTTTGTTGCTTCTTTGACTGGTAGACTGACAGCAGTGGAGGAGGAAACGGAAAACCGGTGAAGATTACCGATAAGAAGTCAAAGAGAATTAAATTCTTCAAGTGTTCACTTCTCTAAGCAACAGGCAGACAGTTGTCACATTTCTATCGTGACCTTGCTTATTTTAGAGGACTCTTTCCTCTCGGGCTTCCTCGCTGCAGCAGCACTGCTCTTGCACACACGGTCCTACTGCCACCTGAGGTCTTGGGCAGTCGAGACTCTGCCCTGATTTGCTGATCAGAAGAGTATCGATGGAGTCTGAAGGCCTAATACTTTGTGTCTGCTCATACAAAAGACTCATGCAGGGGTTTGTAGCTTTCCCTGCAGTGCCTGCTTGCAGTAGGCAATAATTCTGCTGCCGTTTATAATATAAAAATACATAGGTTGCACATTGTTGTCTTATTATTTTAAATACTGTAGCACCATTTTTATAATATATATACTACCTATTATAGGAATTCCTATGAAGATGCTTTGAGATATCAGGTTTAAGCATTGATTGTATGTGTCTGTGTGAAGTTCATGTATGTTACTAAGCTTTTGGCCTTTTTGTTGCACTGACATTAGTTCTGCTGCTAAGGAGAATTGTGATAGAAAGTAGAATAGCTAAAAATAAGCGTAGAAAAACAATTTGTATTCTACTATTTTTTTATTTTTTTTTCATGGAACCTACATTTATAGATGTTTCAGTGTCAAAAAGAAACTGTACAAGGAGTGTTTTTTTTTTTTGGGGGGGGGGGGGGGGTTCTCAGAAGCAGGACTGAATTCACAATGTTATACAAGTGTATTGTTTTTGCATGAAAGCAGTAGGGAGATCCCAGTGGGGGCTCAGTACTAAGCACAGAGTATCTGACAAAAGAAAATGTTTACAGATAGTATTTGAAAATGTCAACCATATATAGAATGTTGGTGTGTTTTGCTGTTCACATTGTATGTGCATGCATTTTTCTTATGTTCTTTTTACTGAAACTTACAATATTTAGTAGATTTTCTTTCACATTTCCTCTCCATGAAAACACATAATTGGGGAAAAAAACTGTAATGTGACTGGTAGTCTTTGTAAGTTCTCATATGTTATACCCACAGAAAAGAGCAACAGTAAAGAAAAAAAAATCTTCAGAAATTTCTTGTGATTTTTCTTTAACCCTTTAACATTTAACAAATAATTTTACCATCACTATCTATTTCTTGTCTTGGTTTTATAATCCAGGTGTTTTTTCTTGATTGCTTTTACTTCTTGTCTTGCAAACCCTCATATGTTTTTCCCACCTTCATCATCTTCTCTTCTTCCCGTCCAAGGGCAGACACTCTGCTTGCTTCGGCGAGGTCTCGCTCACTGCTGGAGGCTCTCGGCTCTTTTAAGAACACCATGGGCTTTACTTTTCTGTCGCTGGCGTTGCAGCTCTTTGACCTGTGAGACCTCATATACCTTTCATCGGCAACAGTCAGGTAGTCGGTACCATCTGAGGGGTTTCTTTTGGGCTTTGTGGTCTTGCGGTCTTCGTCTTGCTCCGTTTGTGTTTGTCCTATCTCACTATCTGAAGGAACTACATCTGTGTGATTCATTTCTAACGCTTCAGGTGAAGCAGCAGTTTGAAACTGCTGAGCGAGGGTTTTAACTGATGATGCTTTTCCACTAGAATGGACCTGATGTTTTAAATTTGCTGGCATTTGAGTTGTATCACCTGCTTCAACTGGATCATAGATGATGCTGCTGACAGCCCTCTTCTTAGTGATGGGAGATGTTTGGCTTTCAACTGGAAGATCTCTTAGAGATTTTGCCCTCCTTGGAGAAGAGGAAGGTGCTACCAGAGGTTTTGCCTCGGTTGTAGGTTCAGCAGATCTCTCTGGTTTGTCAGGGGGGTGGACAGTGATGGTGCTCCTAGATCTTCTCTTTGTTAAAGGAGATGAGGGCTGGTCTTCAGCAGGAAAGTATTTCAGGGACTTCGCCCTTTTGGCAGGCGATAAAGGTTTTAGCCTGTTTTGGTCTGACAGTTTGTCCAGAAACATTGTGCTGCCTTGCTTTATGTTAGTTATGGTCTCTTGGCTTGAAGCCCCAGATGAAAGCTTCTGTTCACATGGAGATATGAGAATGTCCACACATGAGCTAGGTCGCGATCTCTCCAAACCACCAACCTCTAGCGTCTGTGCTACATTGAGAGCACAAGTGCTCGAGGCTTGACGCACACTCCGCTCTCTCTCTAGGCCTACTTTCTCGTCCGTGTCCTTCTGCCTGGTTGCAAACTCTTCCATGTCCATATGGAAGCGGTAGAGACTGTAACCATCTGCGCTGTTAATACTGCCCTGCCGGAGGAGAGTGGAATGATCACAAACAGATGAGTTTCTAGAGAAGGTTCTGGTTAGCTCCAGTTTGTCCAGCCCTGCAAGCTTTTCCAGTGCGGAAGCCATACGTCCGTGGAGCTCTTCCAGCTGGGCCAGACGCAGGTCTACTGTCTGCAAAGATGCTTTCATGGTGTTCTCCCTTTCATTGACCTCCTCCAGACGCATTGACATGTTCTCAACTCTGCAGATAAGATGAGAAAGGGACCATAAAACAGCTGTAATTGGAAATACAAGAAGTACAACAGAATGCATTTTACCTCTCTGAAGTAACCTTGATGCGTTCATCACTTGAAGACTGTTGCTCATCTTCCTTTTCCCGGAAATATTCCTCCACGCACTGTTCCTCAAACTCATACAGATTCTTTAGCTCCTCTGGATTTAGTCTGAGCTCTGCAAAAAACAGTAGAACACAAAGTTAGTCAGAACTTTAGTGTAATCAACAAACGTTTTCTGGTAAAACAAGATCTTCATAATTTTGTTCAACTGAAGGAGACTAACTGAGGCCCCGATCCTTCTCATCAAGCTCCCCTTCCTTATTTTTCCTGATGCAACGCCGGAAAAGCCTGTTGAAGAGGATGTAGAGGTGACTCAGGATGATGAGAGGAGGAGGCAGGATAGGGCGGTCGTGGAAAGTCATGATTAGCTGGTATCTTTGAAACTTCCAGACCTGGTTGGAGATGGACTTGACTTCAAAGAAGGTGTTGCTATAAGATAGAAAAGATAAAAAAATAAAATAATGACTGTCATTTTAACTCTGACAATGTTTCAATTAGAGTCAGTCATTTTTTTATTTTTTATTTTTTTTACTTGAAGACGGCAATGAGCAAGTTAACCAGAAGGATGTTTGCCACGAGAAGATAACAAGCCATAATTGCAGGCGTGAGCCATGCACCGGGGATGCATGGAGGAAGCTTTTTCCCATCTTCATCATATAAATGTTCTCCACACGGAGCTGTGAGGGGAGAGGTGAGAAAATTAGCTTTGCTATTAAACAAAGTTCAGCAGCAAACTGATTAGAGTTGAGAATCCGTGATTTAAAGACTACTTACGATTAATTTCCATTGCATAGACTTATGAAAATACAAAGAAACAATCGCAGAAGGACAAAGAAAAAGTTAAAATCAATGTAAAAGAAATCATGTTTTTGATTTCTGTCAAGGTGAAGTTTGTATATGACAAAGAAAAAATCACACTAGAGCACTTCCATCAAATCGGGTGTTTATGAGTGTTTTTGTCCCTGTTTTATGTTTTACTGTCATTTTTGAGTTAAATCACATAACTAGTTTACAGTTTAAATTAGCAATATACAGCAGCAACGTAATCATTTTTAAATTTTATAAACCAAAGATTAATTGAAAGCATGTGCATCAGCAGAGTTTTAAAGGTCAGACACAGTCTTCATTTATTGAATTTCTAAATGATGTTTATTCCAAGTGACAAACATTTCTACAGCCTTATGTCACACAGTGTGAACAAATATTTGACCTTAATGATTTTGAGATCAATGTCATAGGTTGAGGAGAACAAAGCATATGAATTAAGAATAGAAATTCCAGAAATCAAGACCAGCTTCTTTATTGGAAAAGAATAGGAATGCATTATATCAAAAACAAAAAATTGCTCTCCGCAACTCTTAAACATTTACAGAATACTGCAAAATTATTTATTGTAAGAAAATGTTTGAGTAAATTCGCAAACTAAATGATTCCTGTCTGAAATTCATGTCATACATATTTTTTTGTCATTGGTGGGTTTAAATAATTTAAAAACATTACCTGTTGTTTGCTGATTGCTAATTTTGACTATGTATTGATGTCTTCAACTTGACAGAAGCAGTTTTCACAGAAAAACAAATCTTAATGGCTGATGATTGTTAGTGAGAAGACATGTATTGTCTGTTCTGTTCCTGTTCCATGCAGCATTATTGCTATAAATGCCATAAGAATTGTCACAAATCTGCCAGCAGAGGGAGCCAAAGTATGGAGTGTACCATTTTGTACACAACAAAGTGTCAACTTTACTGAAATTTTAAAAGACACTGATTATCTGCCCAGAATCAGGAAACAGAATCTTACTATGAATTCTAGTCTTACGGTCTATCGAGTCCGCAAAAACCTCCCCATAGATCATCCAGTAGGGCATGTAGAAGATGTTCCTGGCCAGGCGCCACGTCGGCTCTTCGTCCGGATGAAGGATGGCTTGCCGAGCCACGCCGAAGCTCATCAGTACCACCAGCATGATCACGACAAAATACATCATGTCAATCATCTGAAGGAAAAGAAGCAAACACACTTGAGCTCAGTTTGCTCTTTTTATACCTGCAAAGATTCTGTATGACAACACTGTGTTTACCATTTTCCCTATCATCATCACGTATGGTCCCAGGTACTTGTTGACTCCAAAGATGTCCAGCACACGAATGTACCAGAAGATGATGTCTATGCAGTAGATGACCCTGCCATAGCCCATGTATGGTTCCGGCTGCAGCCGCAGCATCAGCGCCAGAAGGAAGGTAGAGATGGCAGCAAGGTCTGTGATGTTCCAGTAGTCCTCCATCCAAACACTTATCTTCTGCTTCAGCTTTCCTGGTTCTGACATCAGTATCTAGACACCAGGATTTATAAGTTAACATTGTACCAATCAATGTTTAAATATTCTGATTTTTTTAGGACCATTTTAGTGTTTTAGCACCTGTCTAACTTTTTCTGTGCCGAGAGTGAGGATGTATGCAATGACCGTCCACTCTTGAATAGATGGCCATCGCTCCATTTTCACAAGGATGATGTAATTATACAACATCAAATAACCCAGATAGGAAATCTAATGGGGAAACAATGTAAGAATAGATATTTAAGATAATCTTTATTCAGAAGATTTTAAAATGTTTGAGCTTTGAGTAAGTTTTAGTTGAACTTACGGTGTTGAACCAGAATTTGGTAAAAGGGGCATCATAAAATTCAAAGATCCTTTTAGCAATGGGAATTTTGCGCACATTAGCATTGCCCTCCTCCTCATCTCCTTTGCGGGAAGTCCCGTCATTGTTAGGGTCCTACAACATAAAAGCGAAGTCTTGCCATCTTTCATCATGACAATAACAGAATGTGAAACTAATCATCAACACAAACTCTGACCTTGCTGGATTTTGCATCATCATCCTTGTCCTTCCCCTCTTCTTTTTCTCCCGGTCTTTGATAAGAAGTGTCCTCTCCAATTCGGAAGTCCAGGAGCATAATCAGTGGGGGGAGTATAATTCCCAGAATAACCTAAGTGGGACATCATCAATCTGATTACGTCATTATTTTTAAACAAGTTTCCAAAACTGCTTAGCAAAAAACTATTTGAGAATCCACCTTGAGGCCAGGATTTTTTCCAATCCTCAAACAGCCCATCCACATGTCAGTGAGCAACATTTGGCTGCAGGTGTGAGCGATAAAATCCCGCTGTTTTGCAGCCACCGCCAGCTTCAGACAGGTCGAGTTACTCCAGTTGACTAGCTCGTATGTTAGGAGTTTCATGGCTACTTGTTCGTCGCGCTTGTAGGACTGATCCAACAGCTCATAAGCTAGTTGCCCAAATTCTCTGAAAAAAGGTGACAGCTGTAAACATTATGTAAAAGACCTAAACAAGCAAAAACCAAAAACATTTTAAGTGTGTGTTTTTATTTCAATGTTTCACTCTGCAGCACTGACTTGGAATTGTTCTCCAGGTCTTGGGATATGTCATCCACCAGTTCACTTTCTGAGCACTCGTGGGCCATGGTCTTATACAGCTTACAAGCTACCAGGGCCTTCGCCATAGCCTCCTCCCCACGCTGCCAAAGAAACAGCGCCATCTTCTGGCGCTTTAAAAGAACTGCCCACACCATCAGCTCGTGGAACGGGTACTTGAATCGGCAGACCTCTGGGTCATCCACATCTATTTCCACCTCTTCTTCTTTCTTCTTTTTGGCCTTTTTCTTGCCTTTTGGTCTTGGTTCGTCATCCTGAAAAAAATAATGAATCAAACTTGGACTCAAGCATTTTGTTGTAGCTGTTAAATAAATTAACTAAAAGGAGTTTTCAACCTCACCTCCATTCCCAGGAGCTTCAAAGCTTTTGGCTGCACAAGAGAATAAAGTGATCTATTGTTAATGAAAATTACTTTGAGTGGATCATTCATCTATTCGCTTCCATCTATGCTTACCCTTTTTAGGCCATATAGATTATTGTAGAGGTTGCGGAAAGCCTTTCTTGTATAGTTGCTCCTGTAAGCTCCACCCATGAGGTATTCCAACACCAGACCAATATCAATCAAAGTGATCTGATAATCTGGAGGAAGATTTCCCTGGAGAACCAAAAGTTCCGTTTAAGATATTTAGAACTTTCAAAATATTTAGTATAGCCTGAAATATTAATGAAATTTTGATTCTACACTATTGAATTTGTGAAATATAATTTACCTTTTTGACATCTCTAACCACAGCATGCAGTGTATTTGCAGGGCCAAGTTTCTGAGAAAATTAATGATTGGAAGAAGGTTAGTAATAATGTTTCTCCAACTTTTAGTTATATTTTTGCCTCAGATCTCCATGAGAACTCTCAAATTTGCTCTCAGTTCATGTCTTTGTGTTTTAGACCCACAGTGTTGTACAGCTCCTCCAGTCTAGGGATGGTGAGGAAATGATGAATGTTGACCCCATTCTCAAGCAGCAGTTTGACAAAGTCCACTCTGTCCAGCACCAGAGCATCCATCATAGCCTGCTCCAAAGAGTTCACCTAGCACAAGGTAAGATATGGAACATAGCCACTAATTTAGTCTTAGTTATGTTTCCTCATTTTCCATGAAATGTTTCCTGCAATCTTTATTCTCACCCAGCGAATTAGCTCCAGCTTTCTGGGATCTGTCTCCTCAGGAGGTTCAGGTTTGGCCTTTCCTTTTCCCTTCCCCTTTTTGGCCCGGACCTTGCTGCGTGGAGCGCTGGTTGGACTCTTTGGTTTTTCCTGAATCAGGGCAGCACTAGTTGTGCTGGCAATGGCTCCAGCAGGCTGATAGGAAGCAAAATTAAAGAAAAAACTGTTGTCTCTCTTTTGAGTAGTAAAAAACATCAATCATTTTTTTGTAGTCCTCCTCTAATTTGATTTGACCATTTTGCTTTTTTACATTGGAAATTTAAAAGAATGTTTTATCTCACAGGTCTATCTTTAAGAGGGAATAAGCTCTCTTGACTGAGCTTTCATCTACCGTGCTTAAGGCTGTTTCCCTTTTCCTCCACACCATATCCATATTTCATATCTTAAATGCCATGTATAATAAGCAGTGTAGACACTGTGGAAAATTTTGTATTGATTGGTTAATATAAAAGGACCACTCACTGGCAAGTTGTGCCCGTAAACGAAAATATGATTGCGGGCAATATCCACTCGGTTCCAAGCCAGGGCCAGACTGAGCTGGTCTGCTGCGGATGCATTAGTGCCTGATGCAAACAAACAACCAAAAGCAGAGAGAACATGTGAGAAACAAGTCAATGCTGCCTGCAGTAATAAAAAAATATTGCTGTAGAGTTATTCTGCAAATACAGCAGTGGTCAACATGATTCTGGACTGCTAATTTTAAAACTTGCAGCCATTCATAAATTTTTCTAAATGGCCAAATTGCCAAACAGCAATAATAAAAGCTCATTTTATGTAACCAAATAGTGAATCTTAATGTAAAATATCCACTGGTTGCAAATTACCCTAATAGTGAGTTAAAGTTGGAACTGTTTGGCAAGTCTCAAGTGTTTCTGAGGATATTGTAACCCTAACTAAATATTTTCAGCTCAGACGACACTTGGTTGGTGCGTCATTTGAATGAAGAATTAAGTAGTTTAAAATTTCCAGGAAGCTGGCTTCTCTGACTTTGGATTTCTAAAAAAGTAATCGACCAACACTAGAATACCTTTTAACAAGGCAGTCAGAATAGCCATTTCAATATCCTGCTGCCCCTCAGAGCCCATTCGAAAAACAGTGATCTACATGCCGGAAAGGAGAAAAAGAGAGTAGTTTAATAATGGTTTAATGGTTAAACAGAAAACCAAACTAAATTACCCTAGAGATTATAATTTTTCTAGAAAGTATTTTCCCACTCACTTCTGGTTTTAACCAGAACTTCAGACTTCTACATTCTTTGTCCATCCTTATGAAAACAATCAGCCACTTTTCTCAGCAAGGAGGAATAGCGCTCGCTTTGTTAGAGATTCAGCTGTATCCAACAATATTATGCAGACCATTCTGTCACATGCATTCATAGCAGATTGAATTAGACTTGCCTGAACACTGACACTGCACACCAGGCCACGAGGTTAACAATAAGCATCACACAACAGTTTAAACACTGTAAACATTTTTTGTGCATTCAATTGCCAGTTGTTTTGTCTGGTTTGCTTATTAAATAAAAGTGTCTTACTATTTCTGCATTTTCATTAGTTTAATCCAGCTGCTTCAAGTGGTGCGCTTATCATAGAATGAAAGGATCGCATCAGGCCAACACACTTTCACCTTCACTTAAAACATTGCAGCAACAGATTGTGTATAACCTACAGTGATATGATCTTTGAAAAAGCAGTTTAAGTTGCTTATCCTGGTCTGTCGGAGAATTATGCAGCCTAAAACATCAGAGTGTGTCGGAGGAGTGATAGCACTCTGAAACCCAAGAGAGGATTAGCGACATAGAACCTCTCCTGTATCTGCGTGCAACATGCTTTCTATGAACACATAAACTAAGTGCTTCCACCAAGCAAGATGGAGTGTGCACTGATCTTCCTCATCTAGATCTATATGATTTATCAAGGCTTTATATGCTGGGTGATCCTCATCGCATCACTTGTGAGGATTCTGCTCCAGATGCTATATTTGCAAATGTGTTTTGCGAACATTTTATAGTTATGTTTGATCTAGTGCACATTCCAAGCCTGATCAATGCTACATTCAGGGTCTTGGAAAGGTGTTCATACATCCTTTGAACTTTTTCCACATTTGATATGATACAATCCTATACTTTATTGTATTGTATGTTGTTTTTTTTTTTTGGAAGGGGGGAGGGGAGTTCACGTGAGACTGATTACAGCTGCAAGTATTTTGAGTGTCTCTGACAGCATTGCACATCTAGAGCCTATTCTTTTTTGCAAAAGAGCTTAATCTCAGTGGAAGGAAAGTGTTTGAATTTAACAAATTTCAAGTCTTGCCACAAATTATTGATTGGGTTTAAGTCTTAATTTTGACTTGGCCATTGTAATACTTAAATAGGCTCCGTGTTTAAGGTCAATTCTCTGGTGTAAGGTGAACCTTAACCCCTGCTTAAGACTTTTGCTATCTCCAACGTATTTTCTGCCCAGCTTTTATCTCCCTGCTGCATAGCTTTGTATGTTGGGCACAAAGTTGAGTTTTGGCCTTGGCACAATCTTCCACGATTGTTCAGTAATGTTTTCTATCAAACCCATGAGGCTTTTACATAGCAACGGTATTTGAATTGTATTTAAGCGGACTCTGTTTACTAATTAAGTGACCTCTGATGTCATTTGGTTGCACTGGATTTTATTTAAGCTGAATACAAATTTATAAGATGCTTTTCAGATCTTCATTTGTAAAAAGCTTGGAAAACCATATTCCCATCTCTTTTACCTCAACTTCAAAGTACTGCGTAACATTGAATGGATCACAAATGTAGTCTTCAATATGGGGAAGATTTTGGTTGTAAAGTCATAAAATGTGAAGAAGTTAGAGGGATATAAATATATTTGCAAATGATTTTAGAAAAAGGATTTAATTGCCAACATGATCCTAAAAGCTAAAAACACAATTTATTTGGATAATGTTTATTCACATTATTAATGGAAATATACACAGATGAGTGAAATGGATATATGAATGACAATGGACACTGGATGATCTCAGAAATGTTTATTATGTGACAAACACACAATATTCCCACATAAAAGATGATTTCAAACAGGAATAATACCTCTGCTGTTACTCACCAACTCCCTTTTTTTCATGCACTCCATTACCATGAGCAGGATCTGCTGAGACTGGCTTTTGCTATAATTAAACGTCTTCTGGATTGTGACTAAGAGCTGATCTCGGACATCATCGTTAACCAGGCTTCAAGAGAGGATTGATAAATCATATTTAAAACTTCTTTGACCCGAGAATATCACCAAGGCGTTGTGAGAGACGAATTATCTGAGACCTCACCCTCCATCCTCTGAAAACTTGTGTGCAAAGGATATGATGTCTGAGGCGCGGCCGCTGCCATCACAGACCACTACGGGGATGGGAGGCTCATCCCTTAGGCTCTCTAAGGTGATGGAGATGACATTGGGACCTCCCTCCACTATCAAACACACAAGAGGAACACCCTGACCCAAACCTGGAACACATGAAGACAAAGAGTCAACTCAGACACTAAAAAAAAAAGAAACTGAATTTCATGTGATGGAGGAAGAAGGGAATGAAGTCAGTGGTGACAGCTGAGCATCCCTTTGCTGTCCCTGCCTTATCGAAGTTCCAGGCATAGGATGACAAAGGGAAGCCCACGGGTCACAGGGGAGCTCTCCAACGACTTGTCCTTTAAGAACCTCGCTCACACTCGCAAGTTCTGCATATAAGTCCACATTTGTCTGAGCTCTATCAGTCTGTTGGGTTTTTATCTAAGTCCTCAAACTCATCCTCAAGCAAACCAGCTGTGAGAACAAAGTGTTGATGTATGCACCACGCCCTCTTCTTTTATCTCGGTGTATTTTAGTAACAGTGTTACATTGCCGCATTCAGGCTTTGTATAGTTACAATATTCTGGGTCAATGTTTTTGCATGGATGACATTTCTAGACAGAACACTGCGTTTACATTTTTTTATGTGGACAAAGGCTAAAGACATTAAAAGCTAATAGTTAACTATCAATCTAAGATAATTTGAATGCACTACTGGGACATGTAAATAATCTCTGACCAAGAGGCCCACAATCTCTTGAATCCACCCCTGCTTACGAGTGTTGATCTTCTGCAAGGAGATGTGCTTCTCCAACAGTCGACGGAGTTTGACCTCAGAGCCATACTTCCCACAGGTTCCATTGTCGGTGAGGATGAAATGAGAATGGCTGCTGTTGAGCACTGCCAGCTTACTCAGTGGGTTTGCCATTGATTGATAGGGTCTGGTTACCTAGAAAAGCAATGAAGAGGAAATTGTCAAACACAGCTATCAAAGAAACAAAAAAGAAAGAAATTATTCTCTTACATCTTTTCCAATGAGATCCTCTTTGTTCTCCAAGATGCCCCAAGGAGCAATTCCTATTGCACACACCTTCCCTCGTGACTTGGATGAATGGTCCTTTAAGGCATCCCCAACGTGACGGATCACGCCTAAAGTAAGATTAGCAAAACAGATTACGATGAATAAAACCTTTTTCCAGAAACTTCATGGAGCTTTGTCGTAGGACATACTTTGGCGAAATCCACACAAATTGCAATTTGTGCTAAATTTCCAAGCATGGTTGTAATTATAGAGCTTAAATTTGTGACAATGTGCTTAATAAACCTCTTCCCTCAGGAAATTGCAGTAGAGGCATTATGCAATGACATTTTAGAGTCAGGGTAATCTTCTAATGTCACAATCTGGTATTTATTTAGCGAACAGTAAAAGCATTAGAATAACCTGTGTTCACTCCACCCGTGAAGATCCAAGCTCCCGTGGTGACGGCTGCTTTTATCAGGCCTTTGCCAAACACTTGCTTGAGTTTGGGTTGGAGGTCAAAGTTCTGGAGACCCCCATGCACTGAAATGAGCAAAGTGGGCAGCTCCAGCTGCCAGTCCTTCACCATCAGATGCAGGAGGTTGTCAGGCTTGGTGTCATAAGAAACGCGAATGTACTGCGGAAGAAAATCATTTCAGTTGGTTGTGTTTGCTTTAAACTGCATGACAAATGGGGAAAATCTCAAGTCACTCACCATCGCCTTGTTGATGAATCCTCCTCCCTGAAACTCAATGATCCCATAAGAGTCTGTAGGGTAGGTCCTGGTGTGCTTCACGACACTCCATTTGTCATTCGGTGTCTCGATTTGCACCAGTGGGGTCGCCTCTGCTATGGAATTGGCACCAGGAGGGATGGCCACATGTTGCGTCACCAGCTGACCACAGGCACATCTGCAGCAGATGCATTCCTTGTGAATTAAGAAATGCTTTGACTTTTTCCCTCAAAACTTGTGAAAGAAATTACCTGTATAAAATGGGCTTTTCCTGAAAGTGTCTTTTTTTTCATGTTCTTTGAAAATGTGCACTGCTTGTCAGCAGCACACCAGGCAATAAGTAAGTTTGTAAAATCTCCAATAACCAGTACTTTGAGCTTAATGAGATAATTAGATTTTATTTATTCTTATGAATTGTTTTTTATAGCATAAACCTGGTTTGATATCACTGAATTTATGTGAAGAATCTTAACACCACACCCTTCCTTTTCCATGACACCAAATTTAAGAAGTGCTGTTCTAAACATTTGTAAATAATTGCAAATCCTTGTTGAAAATCTGACTTGTCACAAAATTCTTTTTATTTTACTTTTTTACCTGGTTGGGTCCTTGGTGGGAAATATGTGAACACATTCCCTTTTCAGGAATGTCCTCTCAATCCAAGCTTTCTGTGCCTGCGAAGACAAAACGTGACAGAACCTAAGTGAGCAATACAAGCTATTATTGCTCCCCCAGGAGATCAGCCTCAGTGATCTGTCTGAATTTAAGTTGCACTTTCCAAATCCTCTTAGCTGTAATCCCTGGTTAAAAGATTCTGGTAGTTTGAAATGTTCAAAGAAAGCATAAATAACTGGCAGGAGAAAATATTTCAGCCTGAAATAGAGTGAATACAGTTAGTGGTGGATTTTGATCCAGTGGCTCCAGCTTAGAAGAAAACCAGTCCGTTTTCTTTTAATAGCGCAGAATGTTGCAGAGTAAGAACTTGATACAAGTTTAAAAAGAAGTATCCCACACATTTCTTGATCAAAGTTTCCCAGAACATGAAGCATATTTTCTTTCTATCTTTCTTCACACCCCCATCCCCCCTGCCGTCCATCTCAAGAGCTTTTTAGTATAACAGTTGCAGTCCAATCAAATCTGCTGAATAATCTGCTGCAAATCCTTCCAGGAAATCAATAAGAAATAAAATTCAGGCAGAACAGAAGGTATTAAATTATGTTAAAGCATCTCCAGCTGAGTCACATGAGAAAGAATTAGAGGCCATGCACAAACTCTTCTGATGTCTTGTGACTTGTCACAAGTTCCTCAGACACAAACTGCTCTCTCCCTGCCACAGCACCTCAAACTCACATGTATTAAAAATTTAAAGGTTGAGCCTTTTAGTTTATTTCTTTCCACACTTTGTTTAGGTCTTCTAAACCAGTGTAAACATAATCTTTTATTAGTTTTATTTTTGTCATGGAAATGAAAGGTATTTCACCTGCTTATTAGCAACCTATTGTATTTTACTGTTACCTTTTCCATCTTATTTTTCTTTCCATCTGAATCATCTTGGCTTGCAGTCTTATCATGCACCATTAAACAACCAGAGTTCCTGCTGTGCTGCCTGCTCATATTTAACTCGTCTGAATTCACTCTTCAGGGTCTACAGAGCAAATTACATCCCAATCTATTAGGTATTTCTGAAATATTGTTATAAATTAGGTTTGTAAATAGACTTACACACAGCCCTCTGTTGTAGCCTTACAGTCCCCCTCTCTGGTACTACAACACGTTAGGGTTTGAGAAGTGAAGAGAAGACTGCTGCTCCTTTGGTTGAGCCTTCCTCTCGTGCTGCCTACCCTGTCAAGCTCTCCCATTGAATCCCACCGGACATGAAACTTCTTCACTTTATGAGGGCCGCCTAATATGATGAGCATGTGAGCAAGGTCTTTGTTCGCCCAAGTCCCATGACTCCAGTTCAAGGTAATCCTTTTGGGAGTCCCATGACCCCCTTCTGCATGCCCACGGGGTATTTTCATCCTTGGCTTGAAACAAGGCACAATAAATCTACTTTGATAACCAGCCCCTAATCTCCCAATTTGTTTAAACCTCATTTCTTTGTTTTCCCCCTGCACTTCTGCGGATGATCTTGTGCATGTGTCTGGGGAAGACAGCACAGAACGCCTAAACTAGTTGGTCAGAGACTCTTCAGGTTTTCATCTGAAAATCTTCAACCCCCCTCATTACCAGCCCTTTCCCCCCAAACTCCCTTGATTTCAACTTCATTTGCATAATTGGGAGAATTGGATGCAGACATACTTTTGTGGGACACCTTGTTAAAGAATGACTGGTTTCCAGACAGGGGCAAGGTCAGTCAATCCTAATTGCAGTTAATCTCTATTTCCACACACCACATTTTTAAGGAGAGAAGTGGGAAAAATAGCAAATATATTAACACCCCTTGAGTTTGGTCACATTTACTCAACTTACAACCACTCGTCGCCCTGTTCTTTGACAAATAGAACATGGTGACTAAACACAGATTCATATCAGCCTTTTCCGATTGTTAACTTGTTAAAAAACAATCAGGTTTTTTAATGATCCTGTCCACAGTTTAGCACTACTTTGTTTTACAAAGAATGTGCTTATACCATGACAAAAGAAGGTGAAATAAGATAAAAACCTCAAACAATCCTGCATTAAATGTATTCTGCCAACACTGTCATACGAGCCCCTTTCATGGCTAAAGAGAGCAGTCTGACCGAGCTGAAGACAGAAAATACTGGGTGGGAGAACCCCAACAGACTTCACCTGTTTTTGTCCTTCTCAAGTTTAAGCCATTGTTCATTTGAGCACAGCAAAAGTAAAGCTCATTTTCAGAAGGGGATATTTGGCGAGTAATGACGCATTTATTTCAGCTTATTTAAACTCATTAACCACAGCAACTAAAGCCAGAATCCATTCGGCCAGCAAAACTGCTGCCCTCGTTAGGAGCTTGCCTTTAGCGCTTAACCAACAAAGACCCTGGAGAATTTAGATGTTGCAGGAACAGATTGTGTCACACCAAGCAAGTAGTCAAGACTTAACGCTAGCATCGAAACAAAACCCAACATTCATTCTGGAACGCATGCTTTTCTGGGAAGATATTTGCCTAAAACAAAAGGAAAGTTGTGCAAGTTGAACATAAGTTATTGTTTGTTGAAAGAGATGAATATTAAAAACTAAAAAACTGCAGTTTTATAGGTTGTACGAATAGTTCCTTGTTCTCTTGAAACTGTGAGACCCCTGACCCTATTAATAGTCCTCAAGTGTTTCTCTATAACTTTTTTCCCCACTTACTTACAAATTGTAGATTTTCTGTACATTTTCAAACACGTACAGGCCATATAGGCAGCATGCCATCCATTCTCTTCTTTTTTTTTTTTTTTTTTTTTTTTATTGAAATCACATGGTGTTGGTCTCCTGACCCACAGCTTAGTAGCTAATTTGTTTCAGTGAAGCTACAATTGCACCATTGAACCCCTAAAAGCCATTTGAACAAGTTGTAATGATTCATTTCAAGCTGCTATCGGGACCCTACTGAAGTGGAAGATAAAAGCAACTAATTGCTCTGCTTTGATTGGCAATGGGGTTAGAGCTTAATGAGCTGTGGCACAAAGAAAACACACGCAGTTGTAATAAATGTGGTGGACACATAAAAAGCTTTCTTTTAAAAGGATTGACTTGAGGGTATAAGATTTTTGCAATGATTTTTACATTTCTCCGGTTTTGAAACTTTGGTTTGGCAAATTGGTACCCGCTGTGAGACAGGCTGTTTTTAGACGGCCGTGCTTGTAAATGAACTCATTGTCCTCCGGAGTTTGAAAATCCATTTAGGCGTCACGAGTCCGACATGTCACTGATTATCCCCAAGAGTCAGAGGAGTCATAAGACATGTTTTAGAGCTGCTGTTTTTCCACCAAAGATAAAAAAGCAGAAATAAATAAAAATCATAAAAACAGAAAATAACTGAATTTTGAGATACTATGTAAGTACACAACATATCTTTTTGTACTGGTGTAATGATAAAGGTGTATTTATCACCTATGAAAAAAACATTTAAGTGGAAAATTATGAAAATATAGGATGTAAGGGAGAAGGGTGCTCAGCAGTTTTCAGTTGTTATTTTGCGTTTTTTGTAAACATTTAGGAGAATTACAACCAATCTCCGTGAAACTAGATAGTGGTTTGTATTTTTGGAGTAAAGATGGATAAAAAAATCTATAAATAATTTAACCTGTGTAATCACCTTTTTTACATGAAAGTTAATTTTTAGATCTGCTGCTAGCTACTACTTGTTAACAAACTTACAGCTTGTCAACATAAAATGCTCTGTTCCCCTTTCCTTCCTGTTTTGAGGAGTATTTATGATAACTAGTCCTTTATTTAATGTAATTCATGACAAAGATAATTTGTAAAACTGTAATGTGTTGAAAATATCCAGTTACATTATATTCTTTGACAAAATTTTGATAAAATCTCAAGATTGGACATTTTTCAGTCCAATCTTGCAGAGATAGACATTCTCCAAATTCTGACATTTTAAGAAATTTTCATTGAATTTTCTCTTAAACTGTATAACTTGTTCTGGGTTTCCTCCCTTAAGCTTCTTTCAATAGGTTGGTGGGGTTTCCTCTCATTCCTTCTGGCAAAACTGGTGGAATAAAGTCACAAACACTTTTCTGACTTGTCTAGAAATCTTCTGTAAGTGAGATCAGGACCTTGCGATAAACACTTCAAAACATTCCCTTTGTTGTCTTGAATCACTATGTAGCTAATTTGATTGTATAGCTATGGTCATTGTCCTTTGGTAAAATTAACTTGAGGCCAAGTTTTTACTTCATGCCTCCTGTTTCTGAAGTATCTCTACATAATATCCTTTCTATGGTACCATTATTTTGTGAAGTGTACTTTAAAACACCACCACAACATGGCATGAAGTTGTCATCTGTTTGCCCCCCAGTTCAGATGCTGTTTTCAGGTTTACAAGCTTCCAATTTTTTTCACCAAATATAAAGAGGATCATTATGGCCTAACACTTTGAGTTGTTTCTCTAGATATGTTCTCTTTTGTTCCTGAGTCCATCCATAGACCGTAAACTTCTTCTTGTTAGCCCATGTGACTACTTCACTGTGACTAATGAGACTTTTACCAGCTGCAGCCAACATCTTCACTGGGTATTTACACCGTGTTCCAAATTATTATGGAAATTGGATTTAAGTGTCATACAGATTAAATTGTTTGTTGTGCTATTAAATTTATAGATGGTATTGTGTGTCAGGGCTCTTTGAATCACTATAATTAATTTCGGAGAGCTGGGTTGATTAGTTTGACTGGTGAGTTCAATTAAAGAAAATCTACTTAAGAAGGATGTTCCACATTATTAAGCAGGCCACAGGTTTCAAGCAATATGGGAAAGAGAAAGGATCTCTCTGCTGATGAAAATTATCAGCTAGTGTAGTGGTGTATGACAAGGTATGAAAACATTATATATCTAATAAAAACTGAAGCGTTATCGTACTGTGAAGAGATTTGTGGCTGATTCAGAACAAAGATGGGTTTGTACAGATAAAGGCA